>JAXGGA010018702.1:0-21529 GCA_038373865.1 Uloborus plumipes | reverse complement strand
AAATAAGTGTGTGTTTCCATATTCTTGGAATCTCTAAGAAATTTTATGACTTTTTACATGATAGGTCACAAAGTTTTTTCTAGCCACTATGTGAGAAAATGAACATACAAATTTTTAGCGGTGATTATAGTGATCATTTAGCAACATTAGCACATTTTGAAATAAGTGCAAAAACTGAAAAAGATTGAAATTTTCTTAATTTTTAAAGTTTTTTAAGAAAAGTGGGAGAAGTTTTGAAATTTTGGAAAAAAATTATTGATTGTTAAACAAGTTTTCAAAGAGTTACATGTTTCACTTAATTTTTTAAGAAAAATTATGAAAGTAATGTGACCTGTCCCTTGACAAACAATAACGAGTCTGACTCTTCATTCATTTTATGGGCCACTGTAGATATTAACGAGCCTGCAATTATTTTTAAAGAACGTTATTTATATGTTCTTCATTAACAGCAAATTGATTAATAAAAATCCAAAAATAAAATGCATTCTTTGTCAGCTTTCAGGTATCTGTTCAGTTGACCGAAATTAAATGGCAGTCTTCGGTCTCATCGAGTTCCATTTAATTTTGACATCCAGGGGTTAAGAAAGATTGAAAGAAAAAATTCTCACCCTACAATCGTTTCACTAAATTTTTCATTCGTTTATCATGATTTTTTTGAGGGAGAAAGGGGGAAAAAGAAGATAATTAATTTTTAAATTTTAAATGAATTTCTTACAATATAAAAAATATATAGGGGTTATAATTTTTGGATAAAGAAATCACTACTTCGGAAGGAAATTATCACATAACAATCATTAAATTGAATTCATTATAATTTCAATTCGATGGTAAATAATAATAATAATACAAAATTCGAAAATTAAAAAATTAATGTATTTAATTTTTAGATTTTCAATGACATTTTCATAGCGAAATCAGGGAAATTTTTTTTCAACAATAAATTCTTTGAAATAACTAAATCATCTCACCATCCTGATCAAATTGAAATTAGCATGAATTTAAAAAGAAAGAAAGGAAATGCAAAAGTTTTTTGATTACTGTTTGAATTTTGAGCGAAATTTTTACACGATCAATGTCAAATTTTAGAAAACTTGAAAAAAAAAAAAAAAAGAAGGAAGTGATCTCACCACACCCTTTGAAGGGGCAAATATAAGAAAAAAACTGCAAAAAGCAATATCTTTTTTTTTTTTTTTTTGTAAATTTTGAATAAAAGTTTCGCAATATGATTGCGGGAAAAATTCACAATAATAAAAATATTTATGAAGGTGGTAACCCCACCACAACCATAAACTTGAATTTATCAAAAATTAAAAGAAAAAAAAAGAATAAATGAAGAGAAAATTATTGTAGAATGAATTATTTACTCTATTTAATTGTTCAAATTAATTTATCTACTTTTTAAATTTGAATGAAATGAAATAACACAATCGAGAACGAATTAAACAATAACAAAAATACTTGAGAAATAATTTCCCCACACTCATCAACTGAATTTGCATAAAATTGCGTTTTTAAAACTTTTTGAGAAAATTTCCAATGAAAACTCCTACTCAAGCACACTTCCCCTTTAAACTTTATCCATGATCGTCTGAAACTGTTTTTTGGAACTTGAAATTCGAAAATGTTGTGGCGAAAGTCCTCCCGCAGAACCCAACCAGCCCTTCCTTAAATGTCATAAGAGATGGCCTGCAAATGTTCTACAATTAACAACTAGATAGCAATGGAAGTATTTCACTGAACATTTCAAATGAGAAAATTGTAGAAATAAGAAAATAATTCCTCACATTCACCGATTTTGAACCGAAACATTGGACGTGAAGAAGATTTAAAAAAATAAAAAATCATCAGTTGATTGAATTTTCACAAGACCCACGACTGACAGAAAAAAAGAGAAAGGATAGACAAAGCTTAATTTTTTTTAGTGATTTCGCAACGCTGCTATCTCTTTTATTACGATTTTTACTGCTTTTTTTTTTTTTTTAGCTTCCATTGATAACCTAATAAACCAATCACGAAATAGAGTGAATGGACCCGCCTTCTGAATGGCTCTGTGCCAGACGCTCATTTTTGTTTTCTATCGACATCGTCTCTACCTTTCTGCCGGCGCGCATGGTTCAGGTGTGTCCTGTAAACTCAACAGCAACGGTTTTGGCCCTAAAATTTATACTCATGCTTCTTGTATTTTTATTTTGTATATAAATTGAAGACATTTAGTTGGTATGTTTATAACTTTGTGCTTAATGAAATTAATCTTCCGATTTTCTAGGGTTTGTCGTAGAAGTTTTAAAGAGCTTGTTCCCATTATTCTGAAAGACATGTTCTGTTGACATTTATCATTTTTTATTTCGTTTTTTTTTCTACCGGTGTATTTTTCCGAGAACCGCATGCTCTCTTTTCTTTTTGTTTCTTTCCCATATCGTTTTCCCGTTATTACGCTGTTTTTGTTGTTTTACCATGAAATTATATAGTATATTATAATTGCTGTAGATCGATATTTCGTACGTGTTTTGAAACGTTTTCACAAATACATTTGCTAAATTTTGATGTATATCGTGGGACAATTTAATGTGCATTTGACAATATTTTCTATCGGTGGGAGACTATTTTTGGGAGTATCAAGATTTATGTTTTGAAATAATTCCATCATTTTATTATTTACATCTGTGTTTACATTGGGGTTCATTTAAAACAAAAGATTGAATTCATTAACATTTCGATTGCATAAAGCACATGTCGGTTTTGAATGCAAAAAATCTTCATTACCTGAAAAAATATGTATACCCGCACACATTTAAACATATTTTCTGCATTACACAAGAAGATATGCATTTAAATAAAAAAGTAACACCTGCATTTTTCGTTTCTGTAAGATTTTTCAAAGGAAACAATACAATTTAGGGTATACATTTTTTGAAAACAATTCCCAACTCATTCAATTTCATGAAATATAACTTCTGCTATGCCTAAATGTGTTGATCATGAATACAGTACTGTAACTTCAGAAAATCTCTGAATTATTTCTGTTGTCTGAATCCTACATGAAAACTTTAAAGAAATGTCAATGTGTGAAGCAATGTATTGAATCCAAGGCCTTATCCACATTCTGGTTTTTTGAGGGGATCATTTCTGAAAGGATGTATTATTTGTCGGGTGCTTGAATGAAATTTTTGAAGTATAAATCATCAAAATGCAGCTTGAGGCTATCATCCTCCATTTAAAGAGGGGGGGGGGGAGAGATCATGATCCCACTGAATCTGACTTGCTTGAATCAATGGAAAATGTCAGTAGAATATGTAATGAGATCTAAAGGGCTATTTGAATGATTATGTGTGTATCTATAAATCCTCTATGTGTGTTCTGGCTTTTTTTCAAGAATTGGGTAAGTTTATGTCTTTCGTCAGTTTACATTTTGCATATATTTATGTGATCTATCTATATTTCTTTTAGTCATAGGCATTGATACTGATTTCTTCCTCAAGCATAATAGTTTGGTTTTATGTATATAGCTAACCATGAATACTGAATCAAAACTAACAATTAAAGAAGATGAAGAACTTGGAGAACTTCATGATTTTCCACCTAGTCCTCTGGATCATTATCGAAAAAGAGCATCCTTTGACTGGAAACAAATGAAATTATTATTCATTGGAAAGGATATGATGGAATTTCAGGTAAAAGTTTGTTTTTATTCTGTGATGGTTTATTTCAAAATGATCTCTGTGGTAACACTTTAATATTTCATGAGTTTTCAATGAATTATTTATTGATTTTTTTTTTTTAATTTTTTTTTTTTTTTTTTGAAGCTAATATCATTAAGACTTAAACAATTGTTTTTCAACTTATTAAGTTTTTGATCAAGATTTTAATTTAACAAAATAGTCAGTAAATTTCAGTTGTTAAATTTTAAAAAATCTATATTTTTGATGAAATCTTTGTCAATTCAGAATAGAGTGTGGAAAACTTTGGAAGCGGATCCTCTGTTCCATAGAATGCCATCTGCTGAACTCACTCGTCAAGAAGCACGTCGCCTTTGCTTTCAAAGAATGAAACGAATTAAAGAATACAAGTTTTTTACAGATGAAGAATTCAGGGAAAATCCTCTCATAGCATTGAATCTTTACATTTGTGTTGGAATGATTGATTGGTCATTGGCTTTAAAATTACTACTAGGAATTGAGGTACGTAAGTCCCATTTTTTCCCTTCTCATGAGCAATAATTTAAAGTTCATGCCGTGAACTTTTATGTCTTATTTTTTCCTATGAAGTACTTAACTTAATAATTTAATAGACTGCTCCAATCTCCATATATTATTTCTCTAAGCCGAATCCTATACCAGGTCGAAACTCGCTCATTTCTTTATCGAATTGCATGAAAATTTATGATTTTGAAGCTTATCCCGCAGGCTATTGACGAAAATTAGACCCACCCTCTAAAAAGTGTCGGTTCGTTTTTTATTCGAACTTCAATTTTTGGGCACAAAATTGACTCTATCTAGCGAAATAATTGTCGTATTGTCTCCATTTTGATTTCATTCGAAAGATTTTTAAAAAAGCGTTCTTTAGAACGTTTCTCCGCTAGCGCCGCGTAACGAGAATCTCGAAAATCCACGTTTAAGCGACTTATAAGCGATTGAAGTTTGGAAAAGTTAAATTTTTTGCTCAACTGTTAAAATCGTTATCATTGTCGTTCAAATCAATTTTAAATGCGACATTTCAAGCCAAGGCTTAGCTCGGTAAACCTTAATTGTAACTTTTATTGTTTCAAAATACTATGGTAGTTTTGCAATAACGTTAGTATTTAGTTTAGTAGTAGCCTTGGGTATTTGATTTTAATATAGGGTATCACTTTTGTAGTAGTTGTAAAAGTGAAGGTGTCTTTAATCTCTTTGAAAAGTTGTCAGAACGACTGCAGTTGATGGCGATGTTGTGTAAACGTACAAGATTTTACAATGCCAAGAAACAGGGTACCAACAGGCAGACTAACAGGAAGGTGTCTACTACCTAGACAATATTAGACAATTCAACAATGCTTTGGCCTTCGCTTCAGTCAAAGTGGACTCAGTTAACATTCCTGGCAGAGGTCCATATTGTTTTAAACTACATGGTCAAGTGTACCATATGATCGGGAACTTGCAACCTCCGGCAGGGACTACACCAACTTACCCTGGACTTTTCTTAAAAGATTTCGACACTGCGCTGCAACTTCGGGCAGATAATGAAGCCAATAAAAATTGTCGTATTAAATTTTAAGTTTAGAGTTTTTTTTTTTTTTTTGTGGGGAATTCCGCACGGGTCACCTAGTATTGGTAATTCCATCCAATTTGTTGTCCCAAATAGGACTTTAGGAGTCATTCACTTTTTAAAGACATTTTAACTAAATTTAATTAATTTGTAAGAAAAGCAGTCGAAAACTTTGTACAATAGATGAAGTTAAAAATGCAAGACAACGTGTCTACAAGTACAAATCAAAGGTTAAAAAAGAGTTAAAAAACTCTAGCAGATAGCTATTTCGGGGCTATTATGAATGAAGCCCCATCATCAGTGCAAAAAGATGATGGTTCACTGACACCAGTCAAGTGAACCAGGAATGCAAGAAACGTGAGGGTAAATAAACAGAGCAGGAAGAGTAGGTACGCAGAAACTATTACGTCAAGGGTTAGACACGACAACTGCGCAACAAAGATTACGTCACAGACGAAAAAGTTTTTAAATAAGAGATTTCCAAATGTTCGGGAAAGGAGGGGTGCTAGACAGAGCATTGACAACTAAATCAGAATTTTTCCAGATATAATAGGATTCCCAAAAATCTAAATCAAAAATCGAAGAACAACTATGGATAATTTTTGCAGAGGAAAAATCAAAAATATGGCCACATTACCAACAATGTTGGGCAATGGAAGAGCGTTTGAAATCCTGTTTTTTAACACAATTTTCATGTTCTTTTACACGGAATTTTAAAGCGCGTCGTGTCTGTCCTATATATGTTAATTTACATTGGCATGAAATATTATAAATACCCCATCTATCAAGACCCTGAACAGGATGTTTGAGTTGCGAAAATTGTAATTTGTTCACTGGAGAAAAGGCGACCGAAAAATTGAACTTTTTTAAAATTCTGGCAATCTGAAAGCTGATTCTGGGAAAATATGGTAAAACAACGGTGTTGGAATAGTTCTCACAATTAGGTGTTTGATTTCGACCAGTAGGATTGATTAATTTCTTATAAATGTTATCTATGACACTGACTGTGAACCCCCCATCACTGAACCGGGTTACACACGTTAAATTTAATTATGTTGATAATTTTTGTCTTTTAATTTTTACAAACTTTTTAACTCATTTTCATGATTTAGATATTTTCAACATGTGTCACTTTATAATTTTATGTGTAGATATTATATATATATATATATATATATATATATATATATATATATATATGTATATATATATATATATATATATATATATATATATATATATGTATATATATATATATATATATATATATATATATATGTATATGTATATATATATATATATATATATATATATATATATATATATATATATATAACTGTCTATTTTTATGTTATATGCCAATGTAACTGGATTTTTCTGTAGTGTACAGTACTTTATAAATAAATAAATTATTCTATTCTTTGAGGAAAAAAAAAAAAAAAAACTACAAGAGGCAGTTTGATAAGGTTTCATTTGGAACATGTTGTTCAGTTCTTGTCTCACTTTGAAAAATATTTTAAATTGTTGAATATGGTTCAAAGAAAGGAACCTGGGCTTTATGATATTCAAATCCTAAACTAATCTTGAAATTAGGAAAAATCACTACTTGTAGAAGGTTGTAGACAGTTGGAATAATTTACTGAAAGCAGCTCTTACTTGCAATGTGGTGATTTAAATTCAGAGGGCTTTTGATCTTCATTTTACATTGATAAATGGACTAGGACTAGCTTAGCTTTCTCCAGAGCCTCTTGCTGGTTGTTACTTTTGTCTTTGTGTTCATTTGTATAAGTCTTGCACAATTTTTTTACGATCTGATTAGTTGATACTTTGTTTTCTTTTTCAAAAATATCTTAGTACTTCATCATGGTGTTGAGACTATCAGGAACTAAGCGCCATATGCAGTTAATCAATGATGTGAAAGATTTCAAAGTAAGTATGTTTAATTTATTCCATTTCAATTTTTAATTGAAGAAAAAGCAATGCTGTTGTATTTTTAAACATAATTTTAAGGTGTATAATGAATGTATGAACTAGTGGAGTACATAGCACCATGGTGGGGTGGGGGGGGGGCAAGAGGTCTGAGGGCGCACAATCCAGAAGAATAACACTATACATTTCATGGAAAAAATAATTTTTTATATTTTAATAAGGGGATAGGCTGCGCTTACAAATCTTGCTGGGAAGCGCACCTTAGTCTATGTACGCTACTGGTATGAACTATTATCAAGTTATGAAACTCACTTAAAACCAGTTTTTAAAACTTTTTCAACCATTGGTCTGAAGTCAACAGTGCTATAAATAAACAATTGTACGCTTTTAAAAAAAGTGTAGGAGTGTCATGCCAGTGTAGCACATAACTTTTGTTCACCATTCTTGTTTGAGACATAAAACTGGAAACTTATGTTTCCCTGAATTGTTTGGAAAAACCAATGGCATCAAAATATAAACACTGGATACATTTAATGAACGAGAGATCAAATAGCAACCAAGCTGTAATTTCAGTAACAAACATGCACAAGATGCGCTAATTGAAATATTTCTGAAAAATTTTCTTGCAAGAGTAAAAAAAAATATTTTGAAGCTTAATTTAATTAAGTGAAAAATGGCTTGCATTATTTTTAAATATTTCCATCAATCTCTTGGCCTACTCATGGCTTTTGCCTTGTACAGGTGATTTCATTTATTGTAATTAATTACTTATAAATTTTACCGAAAAAAAAAAGTAAAAATGAAACAAATAATTGAATGTTCATTTATTTATTTATATTTTTGTTTTTGAAATATTTCATTAGTCAATTATTCTGAAAATTATAAAAAACGATTTTCCTACAACCATTTCAGTTTCATGTAGAATTATTCAAATTTACTTTAAAATTACAGGCTGTGGGTTGCTTTGGACTTACTGAAATGGCTCACGGAACTAATACAAGAGCAATGAAGACTACAGCCACATATGATCCATTATCTCAGGTTAGTAGCATTAACCCTACACTGCATGATTTTTTATTTTTCGTAGAAAAAAATGTATGTGTTTGTCAATGTAATAAGAAAACATGGAAAAATATTTAAAAAAATTTAACTCTAAATTTTCACCCCTTTCTAATTAAAAATAGTTTTGTTGCCAAATGGCTACACCATGCATTCAACAGATAAAAATGATTGTAAATGATAGTCTTGAAATTAGTTCTTTTTTGTAAAAAAATAGAGGAATTTAACATTTGGTGCACTGCACTCTTGTAAACCTTTACATTTTGACATTTTACATTATTTTTTATATGTACTTGTACTTTCCGATGATCAATTCTGTCAAATCTGATGTCTTTTGGAGGCTCTCTCGCGCAAGCTTTCTTTCTTTTCTCTTTTTTGGTTTGTAACTACCCAAGTAGCATAATTCCATTACATCACATTTTCCCGAAGAGTTGACATAACGTTACTTGTAACGTAAAAAGAGCGATAATTTGTCAAGTTGCATTTCGGTAATGCAACGGTTGAAGAACAGTTGCTTGTCACGGTTTGTCAACGATACTGAAATGCTACATCAATGACATTTTTAACGTTACATCAACCTTTATTTGCAACGCTTCATGACGTTGCAGCAGCATTCGACTTTTCACCGATTCATCAAGATCAAAGATTTACAAACATTTTAAATAAAAATTATATAATTGAATGATTTTATTCAATTGCTTTTGTCAAAAAAATATCATCTTTATTCAAACTGATCTAGGTGATCTTTATCGACGTTGATTTAAATCAACGACGATAACACTATTTTAGGGTTACGGACTCTTAAGAAATTTCCAAAGTACTAAAATAAGAAAAGCATGTTTTTAGAGATAAAGACAACGAATACTAACCAGAAAGAAAAAACTTCACAAAAAAAAAAGGAATGCAGAATACATACCTTTATTTGAATCTAATTGACTGATTGAGCAAAATTACAAAATGAAAACCGATCACGTACAACACAACAGCAGAGACTCGACGATGAAGAATGCAAAGATTCCCGCCAAAAGCGACTAGTTGAGCAGTGGATGTAGCAAACAACGATAAGCAACGTGATGTTGCGTTATCTTTCAGCATGTTTGTCAACGTTTCAAGTATAATTAATTTGCCACGAAATGTTGCGTTTCAAAATTTTGCTTTTGTGACAAATCTTCAAAATAGCGTGTTATCACGTTGCCTGGAAAACAGTAACGATCTGTCAACCAATTGTAACGTAATGAAACGTAAAGGTTGCGTTTCAGTGTTACTTGGGTAGTTCCTCTGTAGCTAATGGTCTCTTTTTAATACGCTTTTATTAATTTCACATGTGGGTTTGTTTGTATGTATGTATGTAACTCTGAATAAAAGATAAAATTTACATTCTTTGCAAATATAAAAGTAATATATTTAATATTATTTTTAATACTAAAGGCTAAACTGTATTGCATATTGATGTATTATAAGTACATGTAAACTTAAGTGCAGATATTCAGTAGTTTTGAAAATCAGAGGGAAACCCGTGATGATCACAGCGCATTCCAATGTAAAAGCGTATTTTTTAGTTTTTTTTCAAAACTATATTTTAAAATTATTAATGACTTTACTTGTCCGTGTAAGCACAACGTTTGTGCTAACTGAAATCTAAAATGAACACGTTTTAAAGGCTTTTCCCTATTGATTTTTTGTTTGTTCACTCTGTTGAACATCAACTAAGCATTGATAATTGCGAGGTCTTATAAACGGTAGAACAGCCGAAAGTACCACTTTTGGGTCCGCATGATTATATTATACCTTCCAAAAAGAGAAAGAAGCTAGCGCGAAACATAAACATAGCACTTACTTCATGAACTATAGAGATGAATCGAAGTGTTCTCTGTATGTGTTGAATCTGCAAATATTGTCAAGTGCAAAGCCTTGCATTTTATTTCATATTTAGAGTTTGTTAAGCCTTGCACATTATTTTATAATTCGAGTTTATATTTGGCATTGTTGGAGTTTAAGATGTTTGAATTTTCATGGAATACTGAGTTCTGAGTGAGTTAGTTGCAAGTTCAGTTTTGATGTTAGTTGTCTGTAGTATATAGATGGTACGTTCCTTGCATAATTTCTGAGTTGTGTTAATAAATTGTTATTTTATTAACTATTGAGTTTTAATTGATACGGATTTCGATTTCTGAGTTGAGTTTTAATCGATTTCCAACATCTGGCGTCCGTTTGACAGGACCATCTATACTACGATACGAGTGAGTTATTGAGTTATTATTGAGTTTATCATTTTGTGAGCAAAAAAATATTTTGAGAATTTTAAAATGGATGAGTTAAAGAAATCCAGGACACAGTACAGGAGGTTATTTACAAGAGCTTGCAATGAATTCGACATAGAAGAACCTGGCTTAACTGATGAAGATAAATTGCTTAGACTTAAAATAATCGAAGAGAAAGCATTTTTAATGATTGAGACTGAGTATAAGGTTAGAAATCTTCTGTACGAAGATAATACTGTGGAAACAGAACGTGATGCTGAATTCGATCAATCTGAGATGTATATTGATCGTTGGCGCGTTTTAGGACACAAACTCAAAAAACTTTGCCAATGTGAAAAAGACTCTGCTTCGGTCTCGAATGCAAATTTGTCTCAGGGAAATACTCTGCTACGGTACCCAAAGATACAACTCCCGTCATTTAATGGAGATATAAGAAACTGGTTGGGATTTTGGGGACAGTTTCAGAAGATTGATAAGGATCAAAGTTTAGATTTACATGATAAATTTGCTTACCTGTCTCAAAGTATGGTGAAAGGAAGCGTTGCCGAAGATTTGATTAAAAGTTTCCCACCGGGTGGTGACAGTTACGAAAAAGCATTGAGTCAGCTAAAGAGTAGATTTGGCAAAGATGAACTGTTGATCCAGGTCTATGTAAGAGATTTGTTGGCCATAGTTCTTCAGAAAGCTCAAACAAAATCTCTTAGAGTGCTATACGATTTACTAGAAAGTAAATTACGGGCATTGGAAACACTGGGTGTAACAAGAGCCAAATATGCAGCCATTTTGTTTCCTCTAATCGAGTCATCGCTACCCCAAGAAACATTGAGAGCTTGGGAACGGCACCGAACAACTAATCGGAGAAGGAGAGATGCTGCCACAGAAGATGAACCGAGTTCGCGCCAAGAAGAGAAGAGCGACTTGAACTCGATTTTGGATTTTCTACAAGATGAGGTAGAAGCCGAAGAAAGAATAATTTTGGCTTCTCAATCATTCGACTGTTCTAAAGTGAAATCAGTTATTCGAGATGACATGTTTTACACTGAGAAAAAATCTGTTAATAAATCGAAGTTTGGGAATGCTGCTCAAGTAGCAACAGCAGCAGATCTTTTAACTTCATCAGAAATCCAGAAACTGTGTATTTTTTGCCACAATCATCATGATTCGAAAGATTGCATAAAAGCGAAAAAGTTACCGCTTAAAGAGAGAGAAGAACTTGTCTGGAAATCTCACTGCTGTTTTCTGTGTCTCAGAGAAGGACACCAAGTTCGTCAATGCAATGTAAAAGCGGGATGCGAGAACTGTGGAAGAAGACATCACATTTTGTTGTGTAGAAGTGCAGAAATACTTCAGTCTTCTGAAAGAGTTGTTACACTAGAAGAAACTTCGGAGCAAGATTCAGCACTGGCAAACATTTCGATGTCGCCAAAAGTAATGTTGCAGACCCTGATGGTGATCGTCAGAGGTGAAGGAAAGAGGCGTAAAGTAAGAGCAATTTTTGATTCTGCATCACAGAGGTCATATATTCTAAAGGATACAGCCAAGGAGATGAAGTACAGAGCTAAGGGTACAGAGTATCTCCAACATGCTCTTTTTGGAGGAAATAATTCGGGTGTGTGTAAGCACGACGTATTTAAATTATATTTAACGAGTGCTAATGGAGACTATAATTGCAGTTTTGACGTTTTAAGTCAATCAGTCATATGCGAAACAAAGCCTCCTACGAGTGAATGTACGAAAGAACTTTCCGACTTAAACATTTATATTGAGGATGATAATAGAGCCCCAATTGAAATTTTGATAGGAGCAGACGTTGCAGGAAAACTTATGACAGGAGGATTTAAATTACTTCCTAGTGGACTTGCCGCAATTGAAACTAAATTAGGGTGGACTGTAATGGGGAAGAGCTCTAGTTTAGAATCTCATGAAAGCACTGCACTGCTTGTAACGAGTATGATTTGTAGTGATACCTGTATATCAAATTTGTGGGCGATTGAATCTTCGGATATTACTGATCCCTCAGAAAAGAAGACAGCACTTGAATTACAGGAAGTGTCGAAGCGACATTTTCTAGACACAGATCGAATAGAAAATAATAGATTTTCAGTGAGTTTGCTTTGGATTGAGGATCATCTTCCGCTTCCTGATAATTTTGAGCTCTCAGAGAAAAAGCTGCAGAAAGTTGTAAAGAATCTAAAATCCCAAGAAATGTTCGAGTCACACGGGAAAATGTTTAAAGAATGGTTATGAGAAAATATTATAGAAGTACTAGAAGAAGAAATTCAACGTATGGCGGCGGCGCATTATTTGCATCACCGTCCAGTTTTAAAGGAGAATAGTACAATAAAAGTCCGTCCCGTTTTTGATGCTTCGATAAAACAGAAAGGTTTACCTAGCGTCAATAATTGCTTAGAGAGTGGAGTTAATTTACTTGAAGTGATTCCGAATATTTTGTTTCGGTTTCACGCAGAAAAAACTGGAGTTATAGCGGACATTCACGAGGTTTTCCTACTAATTAGTCTTTCCTCTGCTGACAAAGATTGCTTGCGGTTTTTGTGGTTCGGGGAAAACGGCCATCTAACGCACTTTCGCCATTGCCGTGTAGTATTTGGCGTTTCAAGTAGTCCATTTTCGCTCGGAATTGTGATTATGAATCATTTACAAAGTGTTTTGACCAGTGAAGATGAGAAATATCTCTAGAATATGATTAAATTATTGATGAAAAGTTTCTACGTGGATAACAGTGTGGCAATTGTGCGGAATGAACAAGAATTGAAGCTTTTCATTGAAGTTGCAAGCAGCTCTTTTTCGTGTAGAAACGAATGAATGTGTTAAGATAAAGTTGTTAAGTGCAAGAGTATCGCCAACTGGAAAGAAAAAAAAAACGATTTTGCTAGACTTGACTTATGACTGTTGAGTTGAGAAGTCCCCCAACTCAAGGTGGGAGGATGTTGAATCTGCAAATATTGTCAAGTGCAAAGCCTTGCATTTTGTTTCATATTTAGAGTTTGTTAAGCCTTGCACATTATTTTATAATTCGAGTTTATATTTGGCATTGTTGGAGTTTAAGATGTTTGAATTTTCATGGAATACTGAGTTCTGAGTGAGTAGTTACAAGTTCAGTTTTGATGTTAGTTGTCTGTAGTATATAGATGGTACGTTCCTTGCATAATTTCTGAGTTGTGTTAATAAATTGTTATTTTATTAACTTGTGGAATATATCACAATCGGGAAATATTTACATCGATTTATTTACATTTATTTACAAGAGCAGTTTTAGTACAAGATCCAACATGAGCGACAAGAAATTAAATTAGCATAAATGGAATTCGGAGATGCGCGCTGCTCTGCGTCCGCGTGGCCCCTCATGCTTTTCCTTTCCTCGCGCGGTATCTAGGTGCGCCACCTAGCGGGTGTTGGCAACGCCACATCACCCCCCTGGGTAGTGAATTAGCCCAGCTTGGAAGATGTCCCGAAAGCGGACACGACGTCCGGAACGAGTAATCACACCGCCGGAAGGTTCGGGCAGTATTTTTGGTTCGGGCTTTGAGGTGGGGCCAGGGGGTTGGGAAACGGTGGACGGTGCACGGCCTTCGTCGTCCATTGTGTAGCCGGGTTTCACCCTGTCCAGGCTAACCCTGACGACCTTTGTCCCGATGCGGATGGAAATCGTTTTCCCGTGGCGTTGCACAACGCGGTGGGGCCCGGAATAAGGTGGCTTCAGAGTTCCGCGGATCGTGTCGTCCCGCAACATTACGTGCGAACATTTGTCAAGGTCCTTGAACACGAAGGGAGTGATCTTGGAGTGCCGAGTGGCTGGTATGGGGCGCAGTCTGGCCATATGACTTCTGAGTCTATCCACGAGCGATGATGCGTCCATGGAAGAGTCTTCCGTCGTGGTCGGGGCAATCAACTCCCCAGGCAGGCGAAGGGGTTCTCCGTAGACAAGCTCCGCGGGAGATGTTCCCAAATTTTCTTTCACGGCGCTCCGGATGCCGAGGAGCACTACAGGGAGAGCTTCTAGCCAGGAGGAGTCGGGGTGGCACATCAGAGACGCCTTTAGCTGCCGGTGGAATCTTTCGATCATCCCGTTAGCGATTGGATGGTAGCTTGAGGTTCTAGATCGTTTGAAACCAGACTGGGTGCCAAGGTAGTGGAAAAGTTGCGACTCGAACTGGCGGCCTTGATCGGTGGTGACAATTTCTGGACAACCGAAGCGGGATATCCACCCGTTGAAAAAGGCGTTCGCCACTTCCTCAGCGGTGATGCCCTCCAGAGGCCACACCTCCGTCCAACGTGTAAATCGGTCCGTCGCAGTGAGGCAGTAGCGGAAAGACTTGGCAATGGGGAGGGGCCCGATGATGTCGATGTGGACGTGTCTAAACCTGACTGGGGAAGGTGAAAAGTGCTCTATTGGGGCTGTCGTGTGTCGAGTGACTTTGGATCGCTGGCAGTTGAGGCAGGAACGGGTCCAGGCACGACAATCGCTCTGTACTCGGGGCCAAACAAAACGGGTGGAAACCAGCCTGGCAGTGATCCTTGCTCCGGGGTGGCTGAGTCCATGCAGAGAATGATACACCTGGCGCCGAAGGTCTTTGGGCACGAAGGGCCTCGGTTTCCCTGTTGATACGTCGCAGATTACTGTCAAGTTGGATCCTGGAATCACGATTTTCTCCAATTGTAGAGAGGAGTCTTCCTTCATCAGAGACTGTAGTTCGGGATCCGATTCCTGTGCTTTCGCAAGATCTTTGAGGTCGACGGGAGCAGCTGACAGCGCGGCGACACGGGAAAGTGCGTCTGCTACGACGTTCTCAGCTCCGCTGACGTGCTGGATGTCCGTCGTGAATTGGCCGATGAAGGATAGCTGATTCAGCTGGATGGGCGGCAATTTTTCGCGTTTTTGTTGGAACGCAAAAGTGATTGGTTGGTGGTCTGTGTAAATTGTACAGTGCTGGGCTTCCAGAATGTGTCGGAAGTGTTGCACAGCATTGTAAATTGCAAGTAGTTCACGATAGTAAGCTGGCCATTCCGATTGTTTGGTCGTCAGCTTTTTTGAGTAAAATGCCAGTGGCTGCCAGGAGTTGTTCGTGAACTGCATCAGTGCTGCTCCCACGGAGAGGTTCGATGCATCAGTGAATAGTCCGAGCGGAGCTCCGGGAACGGGGTGTGTGAGAAGCGTTGCTTTGCCAAGAGCGTTTTTGCAATCGGAAAACGCTTTCTCCAGCTGTGGGGTCCAAGGAACAGGTTGAGAGCCTCTCAGTCCAGAGAGATCTTCATGGAGCGATGCTTGGTGGGATGCGGCGGAGGGCAGGAACCTTCTGTAGAAGTTGATCATCCCGAGGAATCGGCGGAGATCACGAGAAGACTTGGGTAACGGGAAGTTTTGAAGGGATGTTATTCTGTCAGGCAAAGGACGAGTACCTTCGGCTGAAATTTCGTACCCTAAAAATGTCACGGTGTTTTCTCCTAGAACGGTTTTCGAGGTGTTGATGAAAAGTCCCCGGTCGGAGAGGCGCCGGAATAGAATGCGGAGGTGTTGCTCGTGTTCCTTCGCTGACCGCGAAAATACCAATATGTCATCGATGTAAGGAAAGCAAAAGTCTAACCCTTGCAGAACTTCATCGATGAAGCGTTGGAACGTTTGTCCGGCGTTTCGTAAACCGAAACTCATGAATGGAAATTCATACAGACCGAAGGGCGTTATAATAGCGGTCTTGGGGATGTCCTCAGAATTCACAGGAATTTGGGTGTATGCTTTTACCAGGTCGATGACAGAAAATGTAGTACACCCTCTGATGTGATGAGAAAAATCGTGGATATGACGCACCAGATAACGGTCCGGGATAGTGCGGCTGTTCAGTAGTCGGTAGTCTCCGTAGGGGCGCCAGCCATCCGACTTCTTAGGAACGAGGTGCAGCGGAGAAGCCCAAGGTCCTTCCGAACGGTGAGCAGTGCCTTCTTTCACCATTGCGTCGAACTCGGCTTTGGCAATTTTAAAACGGTCCGGAGCAAGACGACGTGGGCGACAGGACACTGGAGGTCCGGGGGTAGTACGGATGAAGTGCATAGTAGAGTGTCGGACTTCACGTATCGTTCCGGCTGGTCGAATTAGGTCAGGGAATTCTTTTAAGATTGTATGAAAATGGTTAAAATCACCCTGAAGAAGCTTCACGCTCGGCTGTGCAGAATTTACGGGTTGGCCAGAAGTGGAAAATCCAGTGATGCCGTCGATTAAGCGCTTATAACGACAGTCCGGTAGCAAATGATAATAAGCTAGAAAGTCTGAGCCGATGATTGGAAGGGAAACGTCTGCCACCACGAATCGCCAGGAAAAACTCCTGCGCAGGTTGAAGTCTAATTGCAGCGTCACTGTTCCATATGTGTTCATTGACGAATCATTAGCTGCACACAGGCGAAAGTTGGGGTCCGGAGTTCGCGATGACACAAGAGAAGCGGGGTAAACACAAAGGTCACTTCCGGTGTCGATAAGGTATCTCTGTTTGGTGAGGCGATCCGTAACAAGTAGGCGACTTCCGTTTGATTGGCAGCTTGTAGTCGCCACTAAGGGCTGCCACTGAAGTTTCTCTGAAAGGCGCATGGCTGTGTGCACCGGCGAGCCTTCTCCCGAAAACGCTGGTGGTAATAGCAGATTGCTGGGTCGGGAGAATGATGAGCGGGGAAATTTCGATAGCTTGGAGGTTGGCGTGATGCTGGGTCGGGAGAATGACGAGCGGGGAAATTTCGATAGCTTCGAGGTTGGCGTGATGCTGGGTCGGGAGAATGACGAGCGGGGAAATTTCGATAGCTCCGAGGTTGGCGTGACTTTGATCTGCTGCGATCCGAAGACTGGAAACTGGTTTTCAGCTCGGCGACTTGTACTGACAATTGATGTACTTGTTCGGACAGAGCGGAGATTCCGGATGGGGTGGTTGAAGAGGTTTGGAGCTCGTGAACTGTGTTTGGCAGGGGTGCGAGGGGAACTTCCAAGATCCTGTCTGCTGTTTCAGCCATGACGTCAGCCGGGAGAGAAACTTGTGCTTGAAGAATAGCCTGCACGTGGGGGGGAAGTCGCTGTAGCCATAGGGAGCGTAGTAGGGTCTCTTGTATTTCCATGGTGCCGGCAAGAGATTTTAAATGGCGAAGGAACTGGGAGGGTTTCCTATCGCCTAGCTCTTCCCGTCCGAGAAGCTGACGTATGCGTTGCTCCTCTGAAATCGACAGCCGGCGAATCAGCTCCTTTTTAAGGTGGTTATACATCTCTGAAGCTGGAGGGTTTATGATGATGTCATCCACCTCTGATGCGTAGCGGCTGTCCAGGTTGGCTACGACGTGGTGGAATTTCGTTGCGTCTTGCGTAATGTTTGCGAGCACAAATTGAGATTCGACTTGCGCGAACCAAACTGCGGGTTTCTCTGGCCAGAAAGGGGGCAGCTTCGCCGTAACTCGGCACACGGAAGCGTCGGTGGCGTTGGCCGTAGTTCCTTCATTTGGCGGAGCTGTTTGCTGCTCGTACCGTTGAATCTGGTCTTGCTGTTGTTGCATGGTGGATTGCAGCGCGGCGAGTTGGTTTTGCAATAGCTCAAGTTCGGTCATGTTCAGTCCGGGTCACCAGTTGTGGAATATATCACAATCGGGAAATATTTACATCGATTTATTTACATTTATTTACAAGAGCAGTTTAAGTACAAGATCCAACATGAGCGACCAGAAATTAAATTAGCAAAAATGGAATTCGGAGATGCGCGCTGCTTTGCGTCCGCGTGACCTCTCATGCTTTTCTTTCTCTCGCGCGGTATCTCTGTGCGCCACCTAGCGGGTGTTGGCAACGCCACAAACTATTGAGTTTTAATTGATACGGATTTCGATTTCTGAGTTGAGTTTTAATCGATTTCCAACAGTATGCTTACTGCATAATGTTACCAAATGGCTACAGACGTGTATTATGTCCTAGATTTTTTCCAAATGATTATTTTGATGTAAAACGCATCTTAAACGAAAGATAAATGTTTATTATATTCATGTTATTTTTTTAAAAGACGAAGAAAAATATTTCATTGTAAAAAATAATTTCAAAACATGGGAGTTTGAGTGATTTTAAAAGCTATCCATATGGATTCATTTAAGAGCATGTAACAGACCAGTGCTGCCATGTATGGAAGATAAATGGTGATAATTGCTTTAAATATACCCAATACTTGCTTTTTATGCATTGAGTTGCCTTATGACTACATTCTGCTATTTATAAGGAGGACAAATTGTCCATGTAGCCAATTGGCAACACCATGCAGTGTAGGGTTAAAAAATCCTCTAAGTATTGTCTTCCCTATGCTATGTAAAACAGGATTAGACTAGCCATAACATCTATTACAAATGATTACCAAGGAACACCTAAAAATCAAATGCTAAATTTCAAATTTATGATGTAGAGATCTCTATGTTCTAATTCTATATGAAAAGCTAACAAGCTTTGCAAGTATCCGGGGCATACAAGTTTAGCTTTTTGCCTCCATTTATTTATTTCTTTTTATCCTTTTGCTTATTTATTTATTTTTTTTACTTTTTTTCCTGTTTCATTCTGAACAGAATCCTTTATACTTTAAATTAAACAGATTTGTTTAGAAAAAGATTAAACAAATTTAATAATTAAAACTTGCAATTCGGAGGTAGTCTGCAGACTCTTCCAAGAATCTGTGACGGGCCTTGCAATGACGAGATGTCTGTTAGAGGGATTAAAAGTATTATAAAAGAAATAAATGTTTCTAAAAATTTATTATTTTTTGATGCTTAAAAATTGTTGTATATTTTAATTTAGGAATTCATTTTAAATACCCCAAGATTAGAAGCAACCAAAATGTGGATTGGAAACTTAGGACAAAGTGCTACACATGCTGCATTGTATGCTCAGTTATATACTCCAGATGGTAATTGTCATGGACTCCATGCTTTCATTGTTCCTATTCGAGACCCCAAGACACATTTACCATATCCTGGTCTTACTGTTGGTGATATGGGTCCAAAGTTAGGTCTTCAAGGGATAGATAATGGGTATGAATTTTTTTAATTAATAAAGATTTTTTATTGTGTTTCAGAAATAATTATTTCAGAAGAAATTTTGAGCATAATTAATGAATAATCATATGTAAAATAAACCAAAAATTAATTCATTTGCTAATGCAAAGATGTATTGTGTGAATTTTACTTAAAGTGAAAGGTAACTTCCATCAATATTTGAAATTACTAAATGAAACAGAATGTCTCCCTGCGTGAGTAGTGTAGGAATGTCTGGGAAATTTTCCAGGAAAAGTCGGAAGATGTTTAGTTTCTGAAAAAAATCTTTATACAGATATGTATGTTAATAAAAACTTAGATAAGTATTGGTATTTTATTTTTAATGTTCTTGTTTTGTTTCAAATAATTATTATATTTATGTGTTCTGTTAATTTTGTTTTCTTAAATTGTAGATTCATGACATTCCAAAATTATAGAATTCCTCGAGAGAGCCTTTTGAGTAGAACTGGGGATGTGACTCCTGATGGAAGATATGTCACTCCTTATAAAGTAAACTTATTTCTGTGAACATAAATGTTTTTTTATTCATATATTATCTGACATTTAATTTAGTTAATTAAACTTTCTTCTCGGATGTCATTAACCAGTGAGTAAACTATAAGCGTTGGAAAGGCTCATCTTCATACTTTTTTTAATACACTCTAGGAGCAAATCCAGAGGCGAGTCAACGACCAAATACTGCCTAAAGCTTTATGTTGGAGACTTAAATTTTGAAACATTTCCTACAGACCCAGAGACGTGCCGTCTGGGTAGGCAAGGTAGGCAGTGCCTACCCACGAAGAAAACATACCAACCTCACCACTTCATTCAATGACATTTAATACGTTGATTGGAAAAAAATATTTACTTATCACACAGAAAGAACAGCCAAACAGAAAAAAAAGGAATTATCCCATTTTTGTACACTATATACGGAGGTCGAAAAGCAGCGATCGACGCTGCTTTTCGACCTCCGTATCTATGCAACGCTTAGCATTGGGACACCCACGTGCCTTGCCTTTTTCTCCCTTCACGTCAGCCAAAGCGACGGCGGAGGCAGAATAAAATCAGCCTATGAGCCTGAGCGTAGCTGACGAGCTACACTCGTAGGCTACATTCGGTCTCTGCCGCTCCTCGATTCTCCGCAGAAAATTTCGAGCGTCATGTGTAGAGCGGTGAGCTTTAGGGAAATTCTCAATGGTTTTGGTATCTTGATTCGTTTTTTATGTGGTGTTTTGTTTTCTACTACGAAATATTTCCGTGATTTTCAAATGTATCGTTTTTTCATTTGTTATTTTTCCCCGTGTTTAATTGAAAACCACAGGATAGTTGTTCCGTTTAAACTTTTTGAAAAAAGAAAAAAAAAAGACTCGCAAAGAAAAGCGACAAAATAATGAAAGATTCACGTCATTAGTACATGGAAATAAATTTCAAAAATAAGCATTTGGAGTTGATAAGGATACATTCAGCAGTCTAGAAAAAAGTACAGAAACTTTTTTGACATTATAAGACGGATAGCAGATTTAGAAAATATTTGTGGGAACAAATTTTTTAGGACAAATGTATAAAAAATGTGCTTGATTTTATTTTTGAAAAGTGAACTGAGCCAACTGTTTCCAGAAACTGATATTGTAGTTAATTTTTACTATACCAGTCACAATTGTTTTTGTAGAGTGAATAATTTCGGCCATAAAAAAAATTAACACCCGAATGCAAGTGAAACACCCATCACAACTTGCAAATCGCAAATATTTGCGAGTTGCGAGTGAGCTGCGATTCGTACCTAATGCATGTGTAACAAGATCGTAGATTTGCAAATCGTGACGTCAGCTCTCGACTGCTCGGATATCCTAACCGATAAAAACAACTCTCAGCCAATGAGAGCGAAGGGTGAGGCCATGACAGCTGCTACCTCGCCGTCCGAGAAGAGAAAATAAACAAATCCGCGAAATAGTGCTACACCAAACAATAATTTAAAATGGGGGAAAATTATA
>JAXGGA010018701.1:0-21529 GCA_038373865.1 Uloborus plumipes | reverse complement strand
CTTAAAGGACGAATAAATAAGTCGGTTTCAGTCTGAAGTACACATTTGAGTTTGGAAAAAGGATCTGCGTAAGATAACGAATTAAGCGAATGCTTTGATCAGGGCGTCCCGAACTTAAAATTTCTTGGGGAGTGGGGCGAGTTCTCAATGTACCAAATGAAGTTCTAAAATTTAACGAATAGTAACTAAGAGCTTGCACACATGGATCAACATGTGACGAGAAAAGGTGTCAAAAAAAAAGGCAAATAAGAAAAAATGTTGAGAGGTTTCAGCGATCTCCTGGTCACCTGGCTCTGACCTAGGAAAGGGCAGTTGCCCCTCCATGACCCCCCTCCCCAATCGTATGCCCATGATTAATAGAACACTATACAGTCGACGCTCGTTTATAACGAACACACATTATAAATACCATCCCATTTTCACGACCAGTGGGAAAAGTCCCAACTGTTTCTCTATAAACTACAACTATAACTCCATTCTTCCTCTTATAGCAACCACTAGTGAAAGGACCTTTTCCTAAGGAGCAGAGGGGGTCATTATATCAAACGTCGACTGTATAAGCTATTTTTTTAGGTTTCAAATGCTCGGTGAGTGAAAATACTGCTACACGGCAAACCTCTTCAGTTGTGGCAAACCTAAACGAGCAGCGTTGCAATGGTGTGAGTTGGTTTTGCGAAGCCTTTGCAATGCCGTCAGGTTTGGTTTGACTAATTTCATCGTATTCAGTTTGTACGTCTTATTTATTTTATGGGGTTACGTTAAAGACTTTATCAACAACCGGTGCTGAAAACAATACGAGAACTGCATGGATGTATTTGCAGCATTAAAAGCAAAATTAAACAACTGAGTGATAACTACGGCATGGTGCATCATTACGACCCATCGATTGAGTGATGATACAAAATGCATGGAACGAGCGGGAATACAGATTCGACGCAATTATCGGAACTGTTCAAACTAAGGTAATTTTTTTCTGTTTTAAATTTTACTGTCAAGTGTTTCTAGTAATAGATATGATTGGTTTGAGACGAGGAATAGAAAAACGTTAAGTGTTTTAGTAAGACACATGGCGTGTTTTTTGCGGAATTTAAAGACAATGTTCTGGTGGGTTAAGCATAGATGTTTCTCTATCTTTCTTTATTTTTATTTTATGACTAAGGGCCCTGCTCCACATCAGCAGAAAACGCGACCGAAACCGAAGGCAGAAACCGAAAATCCGGCTACTTTCCATAGAAACACTATTTGATCCATTTTACGTTTCTGCTTTATTTTTCTGCTTTACGTCAATGTGGAGCAAGGCCCTTATGCTTCACTAGCAAGTTTTCTTGATAGTGTGTATCAGATGAATTGTTAAAATAAGGAGCGACTGCTAAATAAATAGAAGAATCTATGAATGTATAAATCATTTTCAATGTAAATTGAATACGAATCGTAATTTTACGGTGTCGTTAAAAGGTTTCAAGTAGGCTTAGTTTTGGCGACGCTAAAAGGCCTTGTTATTTCTTGTGTTTGTAGAAAGTACTGTTTTTTTTTTCTTGAACGAGTAAAAAGTGCTGCTTATATCTCGATGGTGTAAAAATTGCTGTTTATTTCGTGAGCGTGTAGAAAGAGTTGTTTATTTCTTGTGCTTACAAAAAGTGTTGTTTATTTCCTGAGCGTGGACAAAAATTTTAGTTTTAGTCCATTTCTACGGTAAAAACAGGAAAATTTGCAAACTTGAGGGGTAGGGGGGTGATGATGATACATTTCAAAAACCCCTCCCCCGGATACTTGACTCAACTGCACAACAGTTTTGAAGAATTGACTATAATTTGATTAACTCTTTACACATATAACATTTTACGTCACTGCTCGTATTTCAAAACTTCATTCGAATTCTCGGAGTATGATGAACTTTTTATGACACAGCTTAAATCCCGCTATACACAGCAGTAGAAACTAGTGTCGATGTTTTGCTACGTAGTATTTATTGTTCAGTTGTCTTTTTTTCAGCTCATTACAGTGGTATCATCATATTTCTGAAGTTAATCAGGTGTTCAGGATTGCCTTCCATTATTTTGTTGCTCGTCAACAGTAAATAAGTTGTGAAATTCTACAGAAAAACAAAAACTGTTAGATTACTTTAAAAGCACTCATTTTCGCGAGCCGCAGTTTACGCGAAAGTGGAGATTTTGGTAATTTCGCTTACTGAAAATTTTGCGAGTTTTTAGGAACAAAAGCAATTGTTGATTATTTTATACGGAATTGAAAATTCTCGCAATTACGACGGGTCCGCAAAAAATCGCGAAAACTAAAATTTCACGAAACTAAGTGCTTTTATAGATACTTTTATGACTTTTTTAAAAAAGTATTTGAAACGCATATTTTAAAATCTAGTTTCGGTAAATCAGAAGTTTCTTATAAAATATGCAAGTGAAGTTTAAATATATGTTCCGATTAAAAGGAAATTATGTCACGAGAAGCGCTGTTTTACCCTTTTTTTGATACGTAGTCAAGATAAAAGATTAACTTTTATAGCTTGAGGTAACAATTGACCCAAAGTCATTAATTACTGTTTTAATGAATTCGCATGAATTCATTTAATAATTTCGAATGTTCTGGCAGCATATTTGTTCGTGATTGAAATAAAAATGAGATGCAAAATAAACAATAAAATCGAAGATGACTGAAAAAAATCGTGCTAATACATATATCAGAAATAATTAGGTTTGGAAAGCATCCCCCCCCCCCCCCCAATTTCTTGCTGAATAGATTTCATCAAGTACTTATAAAATTTTTGATTACTTCATCACGTTTTCTATTGCGGTTAATAAGTTGCTGAAAAACATGTCAGTGTTTCATTTTTCATGTCTACTATATTCAGATTGTAAATGTTTTTTTTTAAGCCCGTTTTTCCTTTAAAATCATAAAGAAATTGAAATTCATGTTTATAAATAAAAGCATGAAAACGAATGTTAAATCTCTCTCAACACAAAAATTAGAAAAGTAATCTACTTCAATAACTATTTAGAGATAAAATGCAATGCGAGACATATGTTTGCATTTCTACTTTTTAGATCTGCCTTTGCCCAATAACTTTAAAACTTTTCACACTTAACTTTTTTTGTTTATTGGTCAAGTTTTATTGGCAATGAATGTGCGGTAGTGGTGCGATATCGATGAAAAACACCGATGTTTCAAAACATGGATGGATGTTCAAAATTGAAATATCGATTGCATCGACGCATCAACCCAAAAACATCGGTTTTGTTGAAACATTGATGTTTTTTAATGTAGAAATTTTTACGAAAATTTGAAGTCTGGTAAACTCAAACAAATGCTTTTGTGGGAAAAGTGAAGACATAGCTTGTATTTAATAATTTATGTCGTTAGAGTTTTGAAAGCAAAATTAATAATATTAGTAACTAGTAGATCCCGAATCATTCGCCCTTCATCAAAAATTGAAAAATCCGTGTTTAGGTGTAATTTTTCGAATAATAGCCAAAATGTAACTGGTTTGTTATTTTTCACCTGTAGTAGAGGAAAAAAAATATTTAAAATAATGCCGGTGGGTCACTAACTCAGTAGTTCCACACGGGAGTGTGAGGTAAAAAGATCAACAGCAAGTTGTAAGTGGTAATGAGAAATTGTTTATAGTTAATCTTTTCTTTCATTTAATCTCACTATTATAGACGATATTAGTTTTTTAAAATCTATTTTCAACTAACTTTCTGTTTTCCATTGTAAAAAAAAAAAAAAAAAAAAAAAAAAACAACGCGAAGGTCATTTAAAATGCATTTCTTTACTAGGTGTTTGATACACGGGTCACAGGTTCGCCTCCTCTGGCCCGGGACCCTTTCTTAAAAGAAAATAATTTAAATTGTTTCTTTGAAATTATTTCTTTTTTTGGTAGGTCGATGTGCAGAGTGTCTCCGGAAGTGAGCGTTCTGCCCATATTTTTTGAACATTATGTTAATTATGTTTAAATATTTGTTATACGCAGCACAGGCGGCTGGTGAACTTAAACAGTAGTGGTGTTGGGGGGGGGGGGGTAGAAGGTAGCACCTCTGTTTTCTCCTAGAACCTGGACTAGGGGTTGCTCGACGTCTGGTCTGGATCAAAAAACGGCGCTCTTCAGGGCCCCATTCAACCATCATCCACGTGTAGTGTGGCAGGTACATGGGACCAGTAGCGTACAAAAACCTAGGTGGGCTCCCCCTCAAGATTTTTTAGAGCGTCTCCCTCAAAACAAGAAAATTATATTTAACTACAAATCACACATTTTCAGTGTAACTCCAAAGGCTATTTTTTTGGGGGGGGGGGTCTTGCGCCCTCTAATCTCGTGCACCCCCCTCTCCCTGCACTACGGGGGCTGCTGGGGTGCTATGTACGGCCACTGCGGGGTACCATGGAGTGAAATGAAATGATTGCTGAGAAAAAGACGAACTTGAATAGCTGAATTCACCAAGATTGAGACTTTACTCATTTTCCAGAAAAATATTTTTCTTCCTTATCTCATTGACTTCGTATTTTGATCGTCTAGGACAGCAATGACGAAAATATTTTAGAAGTGGGTCAAATTTTGTTATAACTCTTTTTAATTCCAGCCGGTGGATTACTAACTCAGTGTCGCCAAACGAAGGGTGTTAGATAAAAATATACCCCCTCCCCAACAAAAGGGAACTAGCAAAAAGCTGTTAATTGAAAAACTCGGTAGTCAACCTTTTTTTTTCCATCTTTATACTAGGATGAATGAATATCATGTTCATGATATGAATGTTCAAGATATGAAGGAATATCACTTATAATCGATATCGGAAATTTATACTTCGTTTAAAAAAAAAAAAACTATTTTCAACTGCTTGTTCAGTTTGTACCTTCGAGTTTGATGTGAGTCATACGTCTTCTACCACTGGTCTCGGGTCCAGGCTCATCATTTAAGAGGGTCAGGGAGGTTAATTGCCCTCCCTGGCTTCGAAAAATCCATTTTTTTTTCATATAAGTGGGCAGGATTTTTGCTTTGCGATTACATCTGCATTAAATCTGCCCCCTTTGCCTACCTCCCCTGCTATGAGAACTACTGTCGCAGAATATGGTGACCTATTCTGAAAACAAAATAGTTTAAGTTAGAGCTTCAATTTGTAAACATTTCCGGGAGAGTGTACCGAACACCATGAACTACCCTTGGGTGACCAAAGGTACTTTGCAATCACGTTTCTTGAACTTCAGTTTCGAAAAATGTCCAAAAAAGAGCCCCCAAATTCTTTCTGATATCTAAGATCGTCTAAAATTGAATTTACGCAATCTTTTGAAATATGTATGGAGTCTTTGAAAAATAAATTGTTTGGTCAAAATATTTGAGCGTCCCCGTTTTGAACTACTATCAAACAAAATATGCTAAGAGCTTCAATACCTGTGCTGGCAGCCCAGAGCATGGGCTCCCTGCCGTCTCTGTCCCTGCATTGCACGGAGGCGCCCCCCTTGACCAGCTTCTTGAGGGCGCCGAGGCCCGTCTCGGGGTCCTTGCCGTTCAGGCTGTGGGCCCCGCACATCTGGGCCGCGTAGTGGATCGGGTAGGCGCCCAGGATGTCGGGCAGGGAAGGGTTGGCACCGTGGATCAGCAGCAGGTCCAGACTCTCCGTGTCGCCGCAGACTGGGGAAGAAAATTGGTTTTGTGAATGAAATGAGTGCAAAAATAAAAATAAAAAAGATGCCGAAAAATCTATTTTCAGTAATAAGGAGGATTCTCTGTACACTCGTCATTTTCATACAGAATCTATCCGGGCATGTTATTTTTGAAATGTTCGTATAATATCAATACTATTGATCAGGAAAGGAATCTATTACTTTGGTTCGAAAGAGGACCAATTGAAGTTTGTTTTTCTGATAAATCATGACAGGGGGTAAGTCCCCCGCTCAGTATAACTAGGCTGTGTGTTTTCACTTAGTTGCGTAATATTTGCAAAATTATTAGAACATTATTTGTTACCAAACTACCCATACATGTAGACACAATTCATGAACATAATAAACAATATGTCTCATAGCTAATCTAATTAACATTAATAAAATCACTTACCAGAGAACTTTTCGCAACGACCAAGATGCATACTTTCATTACAAATGTGTCTCTGAAACTAAACGAAGTGGCGTTTCAACAATGCTATCTGCAATTTCGACAAATTCACACTGATTACGTTAAACTTTATGCCAAAAAATATTTGCAAGAGGTTTTGCAAGAGGTTGCCAAAAAATATTTGCAAGAGGAGGAGAGAGCTGCAATAGGTTTTTTCTATTGCAGCTTTGAATTTGTGGCGGGGGACTTTTGAAAAAACTCCGGACAGAATTTAAATGACAATGTTAAGGTTTAAAAAGGCGTCATTAGACTGTATTTCACAAAAAAATATAGTTGCGTTATTCCATTTTTAGATATTAATTGCCAAATTTATGTACTGTTAATAGGTTTTTAGAAATATTAGCTTTCAGTGTTAAACTATACGATTGGGACAGCCAGGGGACTGTTTTTAGCACTTAGATAATTTCTAGGAAAAAAAAAACCTGTTTTCGCTTCAAATACAAGTGGGCGCTGCAAAGTATTAATGCTTTACTCGAACCAGAGATAATTACTTAATTACACTTTATTATTTTAAAATACTCGGTCTGGACAGCCAATTACGAGTTTACAGAGAAACGCCCATAAATGAAGAAAAATGAGTAAAACGAGGAGAAAATAAATAATTATGAAAATCAATAGGATGAGGAAAGATTTGTTACCTGCAATGAATAAAAACTAGCTGACCCGTGCAAAGTATTCGTACTTGACAAAAGAAATGCAAAAACCCATTTTTAAGTCCTTTTTTACATAACAGCAAAATTGAGAGTTGCTAGATTATTTTACGCTGATAGCGGTGAAAAACTCTTTAAAACTATGCCTTTAAAGCTTGATAATTTATTAATATAATAATGGTGTCCCCTCCCCCCTCTTAAAAAAACTTTGAGAAATAATGCATAGAATGATGAAAAGTTGGATTAGAATTCTGTTAATTAAAAAACCTATTAACGCTTTTGGCCTAGATTCACACTCATACCGTTCGCATTATAAGCATGACTCTCAGCTAACCGTGCTAATGAGTCTCAATTTTCGAATGCTATTTATTGAAGTTATGTGTCTCAAAAAACCCGAAGAATAGTTTTTGACATTGTTTTTTTTTTTTTTTTTTTTTTTTGAGCTTGAGTCTATTTTTTGTCGGTAGCCGACACTAAGGGCTATAAAATGAGGGATATCAGACACCTCTGACCACTAAACAAGGTTGTCGGCCATTATTTTCTATAGTTCATTCAAGGAGAAGAGATAGCGAAAGTAAACAAAGAGGGTTGCCGTTTAGCGCGAACATTTGCCACTTTCATGAATTACTCACTGGATTGACGATTCTATTCACGAACAATTTGCTTATCTGATTGACGATGCATTCAAGACCTCAGCGCCAAGCAGACAACTGTATCGCCAAACGTTCCGCTGCTCTGTTAACTTCCATAACCACTTCTCGCTGAATTCACTATAGTAACACTGCAATAACGAAACTCATCATGGAATAACCACCTGCAGCCCAGTGTATCGTGGAGTGTCTCTCCTTGTCCAGTCTGTCGGGATCGGCTCCTTGTTTGAGGAAGAGTTTGGCGACACTCCTGTTGCCGGCGATGATCGCCAAGTGGAGGGGCGTGAGTCCATCTTCGTCCTGCGCATCCAGCAGCGCCGGTTCCGCAGCCACCACCAGCTGGGCGCAGGCCAGGCTGCCCGATTCGGCGCAATAGTGCAGGGCCGTCTTGCCATTGCGGTCGCGACTAGCAACGGTAAGAGGCTGCAATGGAGATGAAGAAAAGGAATTATGAAATGCTGTTTACATTTATTTATCTCCCAGAAAACGTCAGATAGGGTAAGTGCTCCAGTAGTCGGCCAGTCTCCAGTAATCGGCCACAGTGACATAAAATTCCTCATAAATAGTACATTTTTAATTCAAAATCAGATATGACTCAATCACACATTCATGTACCTATCCTTAATCATCAACCAGTGGCAGTTAAGTTTTGGGTACTTTTTTTGAATTAGTAATGAGTCATTTCATTTTGAATGGTGTGCCCGTCATCCAAGATTGCGATTCTGCTTATTTTTCAGCTAAAATGATTCTGTGGCCGACTACTGGAGCATTTACTAGTGTTGACAACAGCTTGGATTTTAACATAATTTTTTTTTTAATTTCTGAAACAAGTAGGTGATTCACTATCAGAAAGGTTCATTCTAAAGTTTTTCCTTGTTTTTGTTGCTGTATTGATAGCTGAAAGTTCTAGGTTAGCCAAGATCAACAAAAGATCTCTTAAATGGCTGACTACTGAAGCACTTACCCTATTTCATTTATGTTTTATGAAGAAAGTAACACACTTTAACTTTTTATGTTTTTCATAGCAACAACTAAACTGCTACTACTTAAAAGATATTTTTAAAATTTCGAACTCTCGTGTATAAAAATTTGAAATTACGAGTGTCTACTAGAACTATCCAGAATTTTGAACTTACTTTTAACTTCTGACCATGCTTTTTATGAAAAGCAATTTAATTTTTTTTAATACGTAAAACGGAGCAGGATAACTTTTATCTATTCCGGGACTCAAGCTGAGTGTGTTAAGCTTTGTGAGTAGGGTCTATAAGAAGAGAAAATGTCCTTTCTTAGGGTTAGACTAACATAACTACATAATTCCGTAACATAACTACAAACAGGTGTTAATGTTAACTCCAGAACACGTTTTGCAAAACTATGTTGCTGAGTCAATTTTAGTATGTTGGTACATTTTCATGCCAGAAACTTTAGCCGCGGGAATGAATCATCGTTTGTTTAGGGTGTAGAAATTATTTATCCGTAAAATGATAAAGAGAATATAGTGCTGTTATGTTACCATTAGGTGTACCTTAGCTATGCCATCTCCATGAAGACAAAAATTCCAGAAATAAATTCGAGTCCCTTAAAATCTGAAGAACTGAAATTTAGGCACTTAGGTATTTGATTGGGGAAATCTTGATCTTCCCTGTACCAATGATACTCTGGAAACTGTTGCTTTCCCTGTTGGGAAGAAAGGGATTTGATGTGTTCACTCAAAAAGCGTTAAAAGACCGTCTGCCACCTCATAGGGATACTTAGGTGGTAAGACAATCGGGGTTTTTGACCAAAAGACCATGAAGGGTTAGGTAGAAACTTGCCAAACTAGAATTAGTATTAAAAGTGCGAAGAGTTTTTATGTTTATTCATTCAGTTTCAGAACTAAACTAATTCACGAAGCAAATAGTCTAAGAGTTAGTCGAGACATTATTTTAAGACGTCTGTTTCTTTAATATATATTTCTCCATACTCTTCTAAGCAGCATGCGCAGGGGGGGGGGGTGGCGGTCGAGAGTGGTTGCGTTATTTATACTGCGCATCGTATTTTTGCTGGCAAAAATAGTGATTTTCAAACCATTTTGAGGCAATTAGAATCTTAAACCTGCTATAAGAAAGTCATGTAATATATCAATGCAAAGCTCTATTTTTTACCTTTACAATGTTTATTAAAATTTTATTCTGCTATAATTAAGAAAGCAAGTGACAGTCATTTGCATGCAAATAAAAAATCGCGCTTTTAAAATTTTTTAACAACTCTTGTATTTTGTACAATTTTCAAAGTATAAATCTAAAAATTGCCAGAATTGCTTAGTTTGGCATATACGTCCTTCACAACAAGTTTTTTTAAAATCGGAAATGGTGAGGTCAAAAACTTTTTTTTCAGGATTGATTGGACGTAAAATTGCCCGAAAATGACTTAAAAATGACTGTTTTTAACAGTAAAAGTGTGAGGCTCAGTAAAGAACACAACCATTCTCGGCCGCCAGACAGCCTGCATGCTGCTTAAAAGAGCATGTTGAAAGATATATTAAAGAGCCAGACACGTCCTGAAATAGTTGTTTTTTCGATGTTGCTCTTATACTAAAAATTACAGCAATTAGAACACAAAAAACCAACCCAAAAATGAAGAGTGTGTAACCTCACCTTCTTCTGCAGTATGATCTTCACCTCCAGAGTCCTCCCCTGCTCGCAAGCCAGCATGAGATTGGTCTTGCAAGTGGGCCGATGGCGCTGTTCGCCCGTCCCCGTCATCAGCGGGGGCAACCGGAGGACTGCGCCCCTGCCCGGCTTCCGATCCAAGGCGGCCCCCGGCCCCTTGCCCCTACATCCCTCCTCGCCCGCGCCCCTCAACTCGCCAGGGCGCATGGGCGATGGGTCGCGAGGGGATCTGGAAGAGAAACACGAGTTCTGTTAGGCACTGGACAGAGGTTTGGCAAAGCATTCCGCCAATTTCAGTTGAACCCTTTATGCTCCGACTGTGCTCAGAAGTAACGCTTACATTAATTGAAGAGTTTGGAGGATGAAGGGGCTAAGTTACATTTAACAAAAAAGAACACAATGGTAAGAAATTTATACAGGTCAGCAAATAAAACTTAGTGCATCAAACAGTAGATGCTAATAGTCCAACTTCATACTCGCACTAACGACATAACAAGAAAACAAAAAAGCTGCAACAACTACAACAATAAAACTTTGAACGTTAATTACTCGCAATTTCTGTTTTGTCGCTTAACCCCTTCATCTCCTAAGCCCTTCAATTGAATATTATGAATCCAATATGGCTGCAATCATGCTGGTACTTGAAAGTACAAAAACTTGCATTTTGCTGAGAGGTCGACAGCTGGTGTCAGCGATAGAAAATAGTTTTCTTAGCTGCTAGTACCTGTTCTAAGGCCTAAGCCCTTTTGATTGTCAAAATTTTTGTATTCTGTACATACACTGCTCGACATTGAAAATGCAACACCAAGAAGGAGTGGTCAGAAATTCATGCAAATTTTACCGTAGACGCACGTCACTGAGTTATGCAAATGATATGAAATGAGCAGCTCTCCGACGCACGTGAAGTAAGATATAAGAGAATGAAGTTGAAAAGTGGGCTATGTTCATGTTGGTTTTTCTGCCAGACTAATTATCGGAGAAATTTTGTTTTTGTCTCGAAGGATACGTGTGATAGGAGGAAATGCCACGCCGTCCTCACCGAAGACACTTCCAGCATATAGACGACTTTACAAGGGGTATGGTGATCAGACTGAGAAGGGGAGGTTGGTCCATACGTCAAATTGCAGCTGATACCCACATGGATTCAAGCACTGTGCATCGGCTGTGTCGGAGATGGTTGGAAAGAGGAAATGTAGCCACATTGAGGGGTACAGGTGCAGCCAGAGTGACGTCAGACCGCTTTTATCGACGGATTCACCGACAAGCTGTGGCGGACCCGCAAGTCACTTGTACGTCGATTCTGCAGCACGTGCAAGGTACCCTGGATGTTCCTGTGTCGACCAGAACCATTTCCCGTCGACTGGTTGCACGTGGCCTGCAATTACGGTGCCCGCTAAGAAGACTGCCATTGACCTCACAGCACAGACTCCAACGTTTGGAATTGTGCCGGACCAGAGCGACGTGGATGGCAGAATGGCAAACCGTAGTGTTCTCAGATGAATCCCGCTTCTGTTTGTCCAGCGACAGTCATCGCATACGTGTGTGGCGTCGACGTGGAGAAAGATCGAATCCGGCAGTAACTGTGGAACGCCCCACAGCGCGACAACGTGGCATAATGGTTTGGGGCGCTATTGCATACAATTCCGTATCACCTCTAGTTCGTATTCGGGGCACTATGACGGCCCAACGATATGTAGATAATGTACTGCGGCCGGTGGCAATCCCCTACCTTCAGGGTCTGCCAAATGCAATTTTTCAACAGGATAACGCCCGACCTCACAGTGCTCGAATCAGCCAACATGCTCTACGAGGTGTACAGATGCTGTCCTGGCCACCATACTCTCCTGACTTGTCACCAATCGAACATGTGTGGGACGTGATTGGACGCCGTTTGCAGAACCTGCCACTGCCTCGTTCAGAGGACGAACTGTGGCAAATGGTTGAAAGGGAATGGAGTGCCATCCCTCAGGACACCATCCGCAGGCTTATTGACTCCATGCCTAGACGTGTTTCTTCGTGCATCGCTGTCCGCGGTGGTCCTACTTCTTACTGAGCCGACGCCGTCCTCGCTCTAAATTTTGCTTATTTATTTTGAAATAAATATCACTTATTGTTCCATGCTGTCTCTGTCTTCTTACCAAATTTCATCAATTTCTGACCACTCCTTCTTGGTGTTGCATTTTCAATGTCGAGCAGTGTATGTTATGTATGTAGTTTCAACTAAGAAAAAAAATGTTTTAAAATTCCTTTATGAATTAATGCAAGGCATAAAAGGTTAAAGGTGAAATCAATTGTTGAACAAAGCACCCTAAAAAGCTCTAAATGTATTAGATTTTGTTTTATTCTATGAACTTAATGAAGAACATGGCGTTACTTCTATGTAATGCAATTTAATTTTAAAGATTTTCAAGCAAGATCTTCCGCAGCACTTACATACCACAGGGGCACGTTTATGGGGCAAGCAACCATTCACTGCACAACAGCACATTCACACAAAGAAAGGACAAGGACAGGAGTGAGTAAGTACATAAATGCTCGAGCCATGATTCGAACCCGGATCCTCCCTTTCCGGGCAAACTTCTCTGACCATTAGACAAGGTGGTCGGTTCCAGAAACAGTATTTTAATAATATGTTTCGGCCTGTGCCTGATCTACGATTTTTCCGAGTTGGGAACAATGTTGACCGAGTTGTTGACAAATCTTGAAATTACCGCCCATACCTATCTTTTTTTAAGTTTTTATGTTCAGTTAAAAATCCCCCATAGAAATTGGGTGAATTTGCAGCCTCCTCGAGGTAGCCAGCCACCTTGCTTTTAAAGTCCCCAGCTTGCTCCTTTCTAGATCTACCACTGGTTTTAGCTCAGTAACACACCTATCTTGCTCCTTTCACCACGCTTCCACCCAGCTTGCTCCTTTCTAGATCTACCACTGGTTTTAGCTCAGTAACACACCTATCTTAGAAACTAAGTTGGTATTTCTGGATTGAAACATTTTTGTTATTGTTGTGAAAGCAATTCAGACTTTCGTTCACAATTGAATAGCAACCATCTTTGAGCATTAGTCTTTTTAACGTTTGCCTTTTTTATAATTAAAACAAAAGCATGACTTAAACCAACAAAATCAACTAAAATAAGAACAACGAAAGACTGTTAAATACAAAATGTGTCCCCAGCGTCAGCTGAGATAGGTGAAATGTAAAGTAAATGTTTTAATGTTTTATATTTGTAATCAATATCTTCAGGTTATTTAATGGTTTCATTGTTTCATTGAATTATTTCACCTGCATAAGTTTTTTTTAAAACCGGAAAAAAAAAATTGAAATAAAGAAAGAAAAAAGAAAAAGCGATGAACATTCAGTGGCGAAAACACTTGAAGAGAAAGATAAATTATTCAAATTGGATACGAAACATATACCTTTTGGAATTGTGGAAAAAAATAATAACTTTTTGCAGACTATCTGAACTACAATGAAAGTATTACAAAAAGCTAATTTTAATAGCAATAAAATTTCCTTAGTGAAATAAATGGTTCAAGCATTTTTTTTTTTTGTTATAAAGATTTCCAACATAAGCACCTTACCTGATTGATAAAATATTTCGAGATAAGATAAAATATGGAAATGAATATGTTACTGTTACATAAGGAAGAAACGTTTTGCAGTTACAGCCGACATATTTTATAATTTTGTGTTGAGTTGTGTGTCAAAAATGTATTTCATTTACACTTATGCATTGACTTATGCATAATTTGACAACCTGTTTCTTTATAAAAGCTTTTCTGCAATTTTTTTTCTTTGAGAAAAAAAATATTTATGTAAGCACAATTTTCTGAATCGAAAATAAAACGCGTTTAGTTTTGAGTGCTCATGACTACAAATTATTCAAGAAGATTCATGCCTTTTGGAGCTCATAAATTCCTAAAAAATATACAACGCGTCCTACGTCATTCATCTTTGCTCACGTGACCAAATCCTAGCAATTAAAGAACCCCAGCACGTCCACTTAATTGTTCTTTTTGCGAAGGAAGTTACGAAACCTTTTTTCCGTTGTGTAAAATCTAAGCCTCTCACCGGGTGCAATGAACACGTGGCATTTAGGAGTAACAATTTATTTCTCACGCGAAGGAGTTTGGTTATTTGTCGGTCCATTTCCATGACAACAAGTGGTTTTTTCCCGCCAACGTCTTAAATAAATATCGACCCTCATGATGCTGTTGTCCCACAAACGATCCCAAGAAATGGGAAGCAAATGAACAGATGTTTCAGTGGTAGCTTTTTTTTTTCACTATCCTTTAAAACTCGCTTTGTGTTATGTTTACAATTTATACGTTTTGATAAAAACATTTATGTGTACATTAGTGTATTCTTTAGTGTACTCATTAGTAATACCCCCCCCCCAAAAAAAAAAATCTTATTATTTTTCTTTTCATGACAGGATTTTCTGAAAATTTGTAAAAAAAAATGAAATAGCTAAATAAATAAAGTAAAATAAAAAATAGTGAAATAATAATAAAATCAAATTAAAAAAATCAAACCAATATAATTAGTAAAATGAAATAAACTAAAACATAATTTTGAATCCACCTTAAAGCTTTAAGTACGGTGGCTTCCTTTGCGGCCTACAGTTTTCTTTTCAGACAATTGTTGAAGCAGCTAAAATAATGCATAAAGTGAAACTTCCTTTGAGACGAAAATTCATATGTAATGAGGCGTGTTGTTTTAACAAATTTTAAAAAGTATGTTGTAATTGACTGTAAAATCGATGACTGAATATTTTATGAATGTAAAATAGCAAATATCTTGTTTCTCCACAACGTTGCACCGATTCTTTAACCCTTCAGAATGATTGTATATTTTGTAAAGCTATACTTTGAGAAATATCTGTCTCTTGGACGGGTATCTTAATGTTTTGCTCTTTCGGCACGCTAGTTCACCGATTGTTAGGTAGTTTTATTTAGGTTAATTGAAAAAAAAAAATGTAATAGAGAATCATTTTTTATTCATGTTCTGACATTATGGTTGAATTGGCCAGGTCAATTAAACTTTTACTCCTGCTAACTATAGCGATTCTAACACTGGATCAGAAAGACAGTTCCAGCGTTAGGTTTTTTAAAAAAAGTTACACCGGATTAGTGGTAGAAATATGAGCATTAATCATTTTTCCAAAAAGGAACAGAAAGATAAAATAGTTCGTTATTATATTTCTTTTATTTCATACAAAAATTGAATAAGTTGTAGAAAGGTAGACAGTTTAATTCTGAGCATATATAAAAGGAAGGAACGAATATTGCAACCAAATATACCAACAAATAATTTATTAGACACAACAAGTAAAGAATAAAAAAATCATTGCTGCACAATAGAGCCAATATTTAGAAAAGTGCCAATTTGAAGTTGGAGTTTTCTGAAAAAAATTTTTTTTGCAGAAAAAAACTAATATTGGATTTTAAGTCTAAATTGGGTCTAAATTCAAGAAAATAAAAGGGGGGAGGTCAAGGAAGTTATTTACCCCCTCCTTAGATTACTCACTTTTAAGCCGTTACAGATCTGATGAATGTTACAGATCTGATGTTAATATGAGTTACATATTTGAGTTTATGCTTTCAGTCTTCGTTAACATCTCTAAATATGATATCATTTCCTTGCATTTTTAACATAGAATTAAGATAATTATATTAAAATATATATATTAGGCTAAAAAGTCAAATTTCATTATAAAAAAGCATTTCTTGGATATAAAAATGAGCGATAAGGTTTTTAGATAAAATAAATTATGAGATTCACAAATCCAAGCTAATAAAACATTTGTTTTGTTTTGAAACAACACACAACTTCAACTTTTTCAACACACAACTCTGCTGCTTGCTTTTCTTTAATTAGTTGCAGGAAATTTAATTTCTTGATCAGAAATTCAAATTTAGCATGCTAATTATTATCTAGTTATTTAGCGAAGTTATGAGAAATTGAAGCACCAAAAAAAAATAAAATAAATAAATAAAATAATAATAATTAATTAACTTAATTTCTGCATTGTCACTTTTTCTTATTTTACTAACTTCTATTGTAAGGTCATACAAACCACAAATGAAGCAATTGTACTAAAAACTCATTGCTTTTCATTTTTTAAGAACAAAAATATTCAATATATGGCTAAAACCTATGATTTTTGCTTTTAATAATTCTGAAACGTGTGAGTTAGTTCTGTAACATATTCGCTGTTTTTCAATGTTACCGCTCTGACTGTTACCGATCTGACAAACTGACAAAGTTTTTTTTTATTTCCGAAACGATCGCACTAAACCAAAATTAAGCACGTGGTTTTTTCACTTGTAATAAAGGACTATACTTATACCGTAAAATGGGGTGTATAGGAACAGCGGGGTCAATCGGAACAAAACTTCCCGACCGTACAACGAAATTCTTCATAAATAAACTATTGGGTATTTTTCACCATGAATTTTTTTCTTAGTAAGGTAAGATCATAGGGAGTAGGAAAAAAATACTTTTGTCAATCTGGCAACGCTATTGGCTTCTAAGGAGGGCTGCACGTGGAACGCTAGAAAATATCACATTTCCATAGACTGCAAAACTTCATATGCAAGATCAAACCTTCTTATATTTAAAAACTAAGAGTGGTATGTTTCAATTATACATGTATCTGAACAACAGAATACCGCATTAGAATTGACATTTTTTATAAATTGTGTCATAAAAATGAAGAATTCTGAAAAATGGCATCGAAAAAAAATTTGCGGGGTGAATCGGAACACTTAGTCCTGTTGTTCCAATTCAAACTTATTTGAAGGAAACTGTTTGAAAAATCAAGATTCTAACCTCAATTCTTCTAATCAAGACAAGGACAAGGTTTTATTACTGTTTATCCCTTCTCGTGAGCAACTAGCTCTTAGAATGACAAACAGTTGCAGATTTCAAAAGATTTTTTCTCCAAGAGACTACTTTTTACTTAAAATACGAGGGGGAAAGTCACGTAGACTTTATGTAGTAAAAATCCAGCACGCAGACAGTGCTAAATAAGCGTAAAAAGCTTTCAGGACAATCCCCGAAACCCAGAGATTTCAAGAAACTAAAGAAAAGACAGAGTTCATCTCAGGAGATGTTATGAAAAAACTTAAGCCAAGTCACAATTGCTAGTTTTAAGGACAAGTACATATTTGTGGACGACATGAGTGACTTCCATTCATGTTAAATCTTTGTATTTCAATTCAAAAGCATTTCTTAAAATTACTTTTCATTTTTCATAAGTTCAAAATTATTTTGAATTTTGACAAATTATACACGTTTACTGGTATTGAAATTATGCATTTATTTGACAGTAATTATCTGTTCTTATTCTCCCCCATCAATATTACTCATTTTGTGAGACCTATTACAGGTTAAATTGAAAAAAAATAAAAATTTTAACAAGTGTTCCGATTGACCCCTATCAGCGGGGTGATTCGGAACACCCATAATTTCCTATATATTTTAATAATAATTTTTCAAAATGCTTTGTCTTCGTTTGGAATATCAAAAGTAAAGCAAGACCGAAGTTTTTACCCAAAAAATCAAATTAAAAAAAAATCTTTTAACTACTTTTTTTACAATCAAAGCTGAAAAGTGTTCCGATTAACCCCATTTTACGGTATATAAAATAATTTTTAAAATAATAAAAACTGCGCAATTTTAGAGCGTGTTACCGATCTGATGACTCAAATGACACACATTTTATAAAATCCCTTTAAAAAATCTTACATACAATTTTAGATGCAGAAATGCAAATTTTTAATTACGATTCGATAAAACACCCCACCAGGTACTCAGTATCACGTGGTATAGGTGCAGGAAATGATTTTGGGAGCCTAAACATAGATCGGAAGTTATTGTTACCACTCTGACGGCGGAACTTGGGACACGCTTATTTCGCATCGGCTAGAAAATCAGAAATCGATTAAAACAAAAATGAAGTAAAATATTAACAAAGGGGTGAAAATAGAATCGTTTTTCATGCAAGTGCGTTTTTTGGGAAGTTAGAAAGTGCGCATGACCTGTTTGCATGCTAAGCTTTGCTACTGGGGACACGTTACCGATCTGATTTTTGATGTATAAAAACAATATTTTCTGAAGAAAAAAATTTTTTTTTCTGATGTTATTAGATGAAATGAAAGCAGAACCTTGTCTTTTTTCTGGGGAAAATTATTTTTTTAACTAGTTATTGAAATACTAGTGAAAATTCACTTGGGACTCAAATTGGCACTTTTCTAAATATTAGCTCAATAAACGAACTAAAGGTATCGCATTATTATGAGGAAGAGTAAATAGTATCATACAAATATTTTGTGTGTGTGTGTGTCTTTTTCATTCTTTGATTACTTTCACGAAGATTTGATACATCACAAACTTTCTAGTAATAAAAGTACTCTATGTTTTTATTCGTTGATATTCTTTTGATTCGTATTTTTGAAGCCAAATATAACAAATTTTTAAATTATTGACCAATAATTTAAATTATTGACTTTGTAAATACCAATATTTTAAATTATTGACTTTGACAATGTTTCATCGATTAAAAATATTTTACACAATTAGATATCTAAGATATTTTACGAACTCATCAGTTAAAAATATTTAATATTCGCAGAAAATACAGAAAAAAAACCGGTATTTTATCTTATAAAAGTTATGCCCTCATAAAATTCATCAAATCAAACGAAATTACAGGACTGCGCAATGCACATATCTGTGCTCGGTTTACCGGTATTGCAATCAATACTGCTAACTCTAAACTCAGTGCGCCTAAGAGAATAACAAATTTTGGTTTACGGTTTTTCGCCCCGGAAGAGTTAAATTTTAAACCAAAAGTTTCGACTTTTTTTTCTGTCATTATAGGAAAAGGTCATTGGTCCTACTTTTCCTGTTAATGTAATTCGCTAAGTAAAGCCAGGAAGATGTTACTTTATCAAAACATACATCAAGGGATTTCGATCAAAATAATGCAATAAGATTAACGGAAAAGCGGTAGATTTAACTTTTATGCTGATAATCAGGAAATAATGCAAAATGCATTCTTTTCACGAAATGGAAGTGGAATTTTTTCTTTTTGTTTTTAGTCTACCGCCATCTTTTTTTCGTCTGCTAATGCATTTCTTGTCACATTATTTTTCTTGCCGACTGCCGACATGTAATTTGTACGCATTACTAGAGAATTATTGTCTTGCAATGATTTGGATGGCGTAAAACACCTCTGAAAATAGTAATATGCTTTTTTGCTGAGGTATTACATGAACGATGAATGTCCATTTAATCAAATCAGTGCTCGATGGGATGACACCTGTTCGAATTTGAGAAAACTAATTACTAAACAAAGCAATTAAGATCTTTAAATGCCTCAATTGATATGAATATAATTATTATTAGTTTAGATAAATTTTCAAATGAATTAAATTTTAAACATATTGACTTTGAGTAAAATGTTGTATTTATAAAATTTATTAAAGTCAGTATTTAATACAAATGTGCAAATGAAAACAATCCATCAATCAATTAAACCGTGATTATTTTTTCAATTCAAACAAACAATAAAAATTTATTAAATGAAAGAAATTTTTGCAACGGGGATCCAAAATCTAATATTTCATATAGTATATTTATTTGAGAAATTTTGCTTGAAGATTTTTTCTTCTTTTGGAAAGAAGTTTTGTTATACAAATAATAATAATAAAAAGATTGATCCAAGCAATAACTTTTAGTCAAATGATTACTGAACATAAATTGCCATGATTCTTTTGCTGGACTTAACCAGCAGGACATCATGTTGACATTGTCTTCTTTAAATATTCTTTCGCCCTTTTATAAAGATAATGTGAGTCACTGATGGTTCCAAATGGCATGTTTAGAAAAAGTGCTACAGAAGGGACGTTCCACTTTCTTCATCTTATGCACAAAGCCCAAAATCGCCTGAATTAGTATCGATTTGGCGGGAGAAAGTGGCTTACTGAGTCGCGTGGACCACTTCCCTGAATAACTAACTGTGAGCCTCCTGGGCGAGTGGCCACGCCTATCCAAGAAAATACATTCGCATTCACGGACTGTCTTGCCCAGGACACGCAATCTCTGCAAAAACCAGGTCACTAGGACTGGCTGACCAGGTTGTGGTCAGAGGGGAAATATTTTCATAATATTTCTTGACCTTCTTTCTCATCTGAAAAATCCAGCGGGGTATTTTTAATCTTCAGATCTACTTTGGGACAATACAAGCTCTACAAGTGAGGTCAGAGAAGGACAATATGCTTGCTGGGGAAGAATCATTCTGTAATTGATTGAACAAAGAGACATTTCGTTGCATACATTTTTTGCATCAAGAACATTAGGGTAATTTTTTAGGTACGAATTACTCTAGAAATAAATTAAGCACTAATAGAAATGGGGCAGGGTAGTTTTTTTTTTTGACTTGCTATTTAAGAGAACATTCTAGTTTTTTTTTCTTTTTTTTTTAATAAGTAGGTTAGCAGACCTTAATGGATTTCAGATTTTTATGCTTCAATATCAGACTTTTTAAATTTATGTACCCTGGTAAATGTCAATTCATGTTGCACACTGCAAAAATGAACTGTTGTTTTTACAATATAATATTGGCAGCCGAGGTTCCAATTTTTAAACTGCAAAATGCACAGTAATAAACTGCAAAGTAGCATTTTTTACAGTTTCTTACTGTAAAGTTAGCAATTTTATGGTTTATTGCTGTAAAATTTAGCTGTATTATACTGTAAAAACAATAGTATTATACTGGCAGCAGAGGTTCCAGTTAAAAACTGCAAAATGCACGGTATTATGTTAATTTAGCAATTCTGCAGTTTATTACTGTAAAAGTAGCATTTTTACAGTTTCTTACTGCAAAATTAGAAAATTTTCCAGTTTAATACTATAAAATAAGCTGTATTATACGGTAAAAACAACATTCCTTTTTTACAGTGCATAAAATTGTTAAATGACAAAAGAAAGTAGATTGATAACAGGATGATTAATTCTCGATCATCAAATTACACATCTTTCTAGATACAGGCATCCAACAAGTCAAAGACTCTTAACCTGGTGGTGGAGAAGAGTTTCAAGGGAGGCATTAAAATATAAAATGAAAAGCATAAAACCAACTATAATTTGCTCAATTTTGTGGCTCTGTGAATTTGAGCTCAGTGAATTTCAATTTTCGGTTCTAGCAGACTTAGGGCCCTGCTCCACATCAGCTTGACGTAAAGCAAAAAAATAAAGCAGAAACGTAAAATGGATTAAATAGTGTTCCTATGGAAAGTACCCGGATTTTCGGTTTCTGCCTTCGGTTTCGGTCGCGTTTTCCGCTGATGTGAAGCAGAGTCCTTAAAGTCTAAGTATCGAGCAAGGCGTTGAAACTTACCCGAGGTAAGCTTTATCACTGCAACAAGTTAATATTAAAAATCTTATCCACTACAAAT
>JAXGGA010018700.1:0-21532 GCA_038373865.1 Uloborus plumipes | reverse complement strand
TTTAAAAAATTGTAACTATAGAATGTCTTGGCATGAAATTTGCTAAGCTAATTTTGAAATCTCTTGTCATATAAGAGATAAGAGGTGTGTAAAAGAGTAATGTACTCCAAGATTGTTTAACTTTTGTATATTCTTAAAATAGAACATATGTTATCTTTTTTTTTTTTTTTTGTTTAGTTTCTCCTAGTTACTTCTACCTTAATGAAAGAAGTGTTTTGAAGCCAGTCATGAATTTAGTTCTAGATGGGCATAAAACAGGTAATTTCTGTTTCAATTATTTTGAAAAAGATGTCTTTATGTTTGTATGTATACTTCAAACTTGAAATTAATATTCAATTACAACATAAAATACAACATTTACGTTTAATCATTAACAGATTTAAGAAACAGCTTAATGAAAAAAAAAGCACAACATTAATCAAGTAAAGAATGTGAGCAATTAAAATTGTGCTTTACTAGTTGACTGTTTTACAAAATTATTAAGTAACTATTTTCCTTGCTCTGAGCAACTCACAAATTCTTGTTTATCTGATGTGTGTAAATATATATATACACACACACTCACACTTACGCACAAACACATTACTTAATTTTATGGCAAACAAACTTAGCTTTCAATTACTTGAAAATACAGCTACATCATGAAACGATTCTATTTTGAATAAAAATTTAATGAAAGCTCAATGTGTTGCCAGTCTTTAAAATAAATGCAATTGTTGCCAAATTACAAAAGGAGAGCATACCTAGTGGTTGATTTCCACACAATGTAAAATCTAATACTTACTTTGGATCCTTTATGTTTTGGAGGAAAATGTTAAAATAATGAACTTTCACTCGGTAAATTTAATGTCAAAATTAAAACAAGGAGAAATATGTCTCCCTGCAACAGGTCCGTCATTTCAAAATTGTCCAGTCGTTACAGTTATTGCAAAAAATATAGATGCTGACAGCTGTTGTAAAGTTGTCAGCAATTGTTTTAATATCTAAAAAGTTGTTAACTCATGCATATTGAGTACAGTAGCTCATAGTTATATCACTCATTCGTATATATCGCGCTTTCTTGTGTCTCCCAAAAAATCGAAGGCTGTAAAAAAAGCCTTACTTTAAGTTTCCGACCCCCCCTCCCTGTAGGTTATAAAAAACTAATATCCTTTATGAGATATACTGCTTTTTGATTGTTTTTATTATGCAATAAAATGCAATTTACTTTTCAGATGAGACAAAACCTAAACCTCATCATCTTTTGACTTGTTTACGGGCACTTGGAGCCCCATTTACTAGGCCACTCCCACCTATAAATTGGGTTACAGTGTTGACACCATATCTTGAGGGGAATGAAGGTTAGTAATTTGCTGTCTGCAATAAACTTGTACGTACTGTAACATTCTTAATAGTGCATGAATATATTATTAATAATTATTGTGGTTTTTTTTATTAATTTGAAGCATGAAGCAAGATAACTAATAGGTTTATCTATACAGCCTAATTGTTGTTATATTGCATATCTGATGGAAAAAGAAATATATAAGTCATTAATTCAAAACATCATGACATGGTGAAAAATATGATAAATTCAAAACCTTTTTTATTTAAATCATTTTTCCAGAAGAAAATACAGTCGTTTCAAAAGAAAGACCTTCTGGAGTGGTAGCTTAATGGGTCAACTTAGCATTATATTTATGGTGGGATATTCTGTTCCGTCTAATTTTGGTCACTTGAAGAGGTGGTCAGTCAGACAAGTTTCGCTGTTTATGAGTAAATATAATAAGTTAATGTATTTATGTACATTATAAATGTCTTAATATAGCTGACTAGGCTGCTTAGAAGCACAAGTAAGCAACATGTGGCCTTCAGGTCATAAATTCCTCATCCATCTCTCTCTCTACCCCATAATATTTGAAATCTTTTCAATTTTTTAATTTATTCAATCTTCTTTATTAATTTTAATATATTAAATTAATCACTACAGGTGATGATGCCATAGAAGCTGCTGTACGACTTGCTGTCCATCAAGCAAGTGGTTCAACTTATGCATCAAATCTAATATCTTCATACTGCAATCCACCATTGATTCATTCATTAAATGTATATATCTGTGGATGATATTTTTTTTTTTTTGTTTTGTTATGTTTTGTTTACAAAAATGGTTTAGTTAACATTAAAGTTATTCTCCACTCTCACATTAGGAAAAGTGTTTTTCAATCCTGTTAGAAAATATTCCTACGTTGTCTTTGGCATTACCATCTGCAAAGCTTCAAATATTTTTCCAAACCATCATTCTTGGCACCATAAAAGATGAAAAAGCTCTGAAAATGATGGGTCAAATTACTTTAAAAGTAAGTAACTTGTTCTTGATTGGGAGAGAAATTTATTTCCCCAACTCATTGCAATTAAGACATGTGATTGCTGAAAAGATAAATTTTTTTCAAACAATTTCCTCTTTAATAAATCTTTTTTTTTTTTTTTTTTTTGTACATTTTACAGATTTTCTAGAGGTAATGTGTGGCATACAGCTGTATGCATGAAATAGTATGCTTAAAATTTTTTTAGAAATTTGAATTTTGAATACATGTATTCAATTCATTAATAATGACATCTAGGTTTCTCATTTTGACACCTAGAAACATACTAAGTGCCATTATGACACCTAGATTTAAATTCGTATTACTATCAATGGTTTAACCATAAACCAGTTTTTCAATCAAAGTGCAGCAGTACAATATAGAAGCAAAAATAATTTGGAAATGAAATGAGTTTGGTTCTACCTGTAGTTCCAGATTAAACTAAATGTACTTTTCATAAATTATTTTATAATTGCATTTATGAAATTTATAAAAAAGTGAGGTAATCAATATCATGTATTATTTTCTACATGAGTCGTGTCATTGATTTTGTAAAAGACATTATTGCAAATACTAAAGTTAATTATGTGTACAAAAATATATCAATGTTCAAAAGTAAATAAAGAAATAATCAAGAAAAAAAAAGTTTTTTTTTTTTCCAACTTAAAACTTAAAATGCTGATTCGCATTGTAATTTTTAAAACTTCACTTCGACTTATGTACATATTATGAACTAAAATCTTGAGAAAAACTTATTGTTGAGTAAGTTATAGAAGTAAAAGCTTGACATATCTGCTGATGACATTATACAGCTTCAAAACAATTTCTAAATGGAACTTTCTTTTATGCTCTCTGTGTGTTGGATTCACTGGTTTGCACAGTATATTTTTAAGTTTATGTAAACATGTTTTATGATATCAAATACAAATCATCTCCACTTCATTTGATGCTGATACTTATAATAAGATAAATTTTATTTGCAGGGAATTTTAAACTCTTTGAAACAGTCAGGTTATAAGCAAGACTCATTGAAAGTTGTTCAGAATGCATTTATATCTATATCCAAGTATTTTATGAAAGAATCTCATAGAATTCAGGAGTACCTACTGTGGGTTACTGAAGGTCTTGGATATTTACCTGAAGGAACTGTAAAGTCATTATTGTCCCTCTCTAAGAGAAATGCACATATCTCAGTGTTAACTATGATTTGGTGCTATCTTGTGAAAACAGGTAAAAAACCTCTTTCACACCTCAAATCCTGTATTGAAGAAGCGAAGCAAGAAAGTTTAGAGTAAGTTACTGTATTTTATTTAGTAAAAGAGATTCTCTCTCATGTTACTTTAATTGATAAATTTGATTCAGAGATAGTTTTGACTCTTGATTTTTCAAAACCATTGAGGATCACAAGAAACGTTCATAAAATCAAATAACATTCTGTTACAGCTTTTTATCCTAGTAAGCTGTCTGTGAAACTGTGAGTTCGTAAATTTGAGGTTTGTAAAAGTGTGGACTATACTAGTAGCTTATTTCAAAGCAAATACTTACTTTAAGAGACATTTTAACCCTTGGGAGTAGGGGGGGGGGTTGATCTTCAATTTTATATTGAAAAATCAACACAAATATTCTTGGATGTGCCAATTAGAAAATTAAACTGTGTAGTAAATGTTAGAATGTTTGAAAAAGGTCTTTTTTTATTACTTTCCATTTTTTCCTTCTTTTTTTGATGTCTAAATAATAAAAACAAATCTTCTCTCTCTAACTCAAGAAAGTTCAGCTAACTTAAAAGGAGTTGTTTTAACTATACATTAACTTATTTTATGTTTTTTTCCACACTAAGAATTATATGTATCTTTAATAAAAAATCAAGAAAAAAATGAATCATTTGATAACTTAGTACAATTTTATAATGTCATTTCAAAATAAATAAACATTGAATTACAAGATAATTGCAAAAGAGTAAAAACACTATAAAAAAGGACAAAAATAATTATTTCAGCGATAAAATAAAGCATGAGATTTTTTTCCATTTTAATGAAAATAAATATCACCTTTAATTCATGATAATTTGTAATCTTTGTTTTCAATTATAGAAAATGTACTCAAAACAATTGCCTACTGTGTTAATATTTCACTGATGTTGTATTTTGAATGCGTTTTTTTCCCTGTTATCTGTTGAATGTAGTATAGTTATCAATGCTCATACTGCAATCTATAAATAATGAAATAGCTTTTGGTGCATAAAAAATACTTGATATAAAGTATGGTGTTGGTTGTCTAAGCCATTAAAAACTTGACGCCAGGATAACATTTATCTACTTATATTAAAAACTGAGTATCTTTCTAACTATCTTTCTTTCTATCTTTCTAACTATCTTTCTTTCTATGTCACGCTTCTTTCTCCTGAACGCCAATGACCTGAAAGTCGAACCAGGTACCGATAGATAGGTAATTTTTCAGGCTTCATTAGTTTCAATTGATATAATTATACGATTTTAATTAGCAAAGATATCAATTAATAAGTAGTCAAGTTTAAAGCGATTAAGCCTAATAAATGATTAAATAGGAAATCCATTCTTGCAAAACGTCGTTGCTATGAAACAGTGATAACAATGAGAATGAGAATTTAGAATGAAGGCTTAACTAAATCAAACACGAAACTCATAAACTTGTTACTTACGTAGTATTTTTATCGCTAGCTACTTGTAATATTTTGAAACATTCATTTGTTGAAAAGCCATCTACTTATATTAAAAACTGAGTATCTGTGCCTGCTTCTTTCCCTTGAGCGAGCAGAACTTGCTGTAATTTTCCTCACCATTTTGAAGGAGCGAAGCATCTCAATGATTCAAATGATTTTTTTGATGCAGGAAAAAAGTGAAGGCGTAAAGCGCCTGTTAGCGAGCCGCCTTGGCGGGGAGTAGTTTCTTGAAATTTTCCTCACTACTTTCAAGGCACGAAGTGCCCGTGCAACGCCGGGTCACGTGTGTGGTATGTCTTGAAATCTAATGAACATTAAATTATACCAAATAATATAACATCAGAATGAGGTAAAAGTTAGAGAGGGGGAACGTCGTGAATCAACATGCCACAGGAAGCTATTCTAGCTGCCCTGGTAGCTAGTAAAATCATTAAAATGTGAAGAATGCTTTTAAAAAATGCAAAAAAAAGCGGGGCACACGTATACATAGTTTGGAGACTACTGTCATAATTAATCAATATTAACCAAAAAGCACCTTATTGATCTATTAGTTTGTCTGTTTAAAAATAGCATTTTGATTTAAAAAGTCGCATTTTAACCTTTTTCTTCATTTAACACATTGACTGCCACTCTACAAGATAATTCCTGGCATGTCATCTTAGCTGACAGACTTGACTATGAGTTAATTCCTAGGCGATAGATTTGCTGTTTTTTTAATTTGAATTTATGTATAATATACTGACATTAGTATGGATTTTTGGCTTTGGAGAAGGTACCAGTGAATCAAAACTAGCTGACAGGTACTCTGTTTTTAGCCTAACTCATATGCTATAAATTTTTCATAACTCAGCAGTCGACGTGTTAACAAAAAAACTTTTTTCTTTTCTTTTTAGGGAGAGGGAATTAGTTTGTGCATATGTTTTTGAATGTTTCCTTAATGGTGCTGAATGCTCGCAGAGTGACATAAGTCAAACAGAAAAATGCATATGCTGGCTCCTAGAAACCATAGGATGGATAAAAGTTTTAGAAGATTCAAAATCAAAGTATCAATTGATGACTACCGGTGATGTACGTTTTATGCTTTCAGTTTCAAAACAGATCTAAATGTGAAACTTAATCATTTGCTTAAAAATAGGAAATAATGATTTTGAAATATTTATATTTTATTTTTTGAATTTTAGCAATTATGATTTTCCATTTATAATGAATTAAGATTCAAAATTATATTTATGATTTTGTATTTCAGGTTCATAAATTTTTAGTAGACATTTGTTTTGCAACAATTATAGGATGTTCAGGACTTGAAAACAGCTACAGTTTCTTGCCAAATAAAAGTTTAAGTCACCACTTGCTTTTAGAAAATATTCCAGTAGCAATGAAGCTATTTGAGAAGGATGAGTGGAATTCAGTTGTTGATAAGGTACATCCACTTCTGAAATGAAAATATTCTCAAACATTTTTCTTTTAAAATTAATTAGTTTATAATGTAAAATGCATCACAAGTATAAAATAGACTTTTTTAACTGATAATTATATGTAAAAATAAAAATGTGAGGCAGATCATATAGCATTGTACCACCTACCAGAGCTACTAGTAATACCTCTTGTCCCAAAACAGAAGAAAAGTTCTCCTACCATGTTTTTTAGTTATCTATAAATTTTTTATTTTGGTCCTTACATCCTTTGGCTTCTCTCTTCCTCAGATCACTAGCCTTTTTTTTTTTCTACATAATGTCACATTAGTCTACTTTAAGATAGAAATACTTGATTAAAAAAAAATGTGTTCTGTTTATTATTGCATCGTTTTAAAATCTCCCTTGAAGCTTTGACCATATCTTCTGTTTTTTCTTTTCATAAGGTTGGCAGGTCTGCTATGATCGCAGGTCTGCCGTTATTACCTACTTGATTAGCCTTTCCGTGTAATAAAGCTCGTGGTCAGGCCTGTGTGATCAGTTTGAAACAATTTGAATTTTTACATAACAATAGATGACGGTTGAAGGTTATTAAATTTTCTAATAAGATTCTATAGAATGTTGACTATCAGTTTTTTTTTTCCTAATCTGGGACCTAAAAACAGTACATGTGTTGCGGCATTTTCGGTCTTTCGGCTGCGTTAGTCATTTTGAGGGCTCTGATTAATGGCTTTTTCTTAATTTATTTTCGTTTATGTTTTAGTGGGACGGAAATGAACAATATTTACTAGTTAATGGTGGAAGTAAACATTTTGGTCTTGCATTTGCTAAATTACGTTTTGAATGACTAGGATCAGTTTTATTTCAATCGCCATGGATAAAAGAATAGAATTGTTGCCCGTGGGTAAGATATTTAAAATGATGAATAAGTCAGATGTGGAACTGAAGAAGTTATTTTTGAATATTTGAAACATTGAATCTGAGGTTGTAACTAATAGTGGGAGTAATTTCAGTACAAGATAATGGCAAGCGGACATCAAAGCTTCAAAAATATTAAGCAGTAATTAGCATTATATTTAACACTTCTTTCCTTTGTATTTCCTTTTTATATTTAATGTTTCATCTATATTTTAAATACTTGTAAGCAAATTTGTAGCTTTTCAAAATTTACATGCAAATTTTACCATTTGTTTTATTGAAATACACTTTTCTCTTTAAGGTAATTGATTGGTTCCTGCTGCTACTTAAAAGTGATTATTTAAGTGAAAAAGAGAAAAAGTGCATTAAAATATGTCTTTGCTCTATGAAAGGTTACAACGAATATCAGAAAACAGAGATTTGGACTGATGTTATATGTAGCATAAGTATAAGATAAAATAAATATTTAACTTTCATATTGGTATTTGTTTATTTAGTGAAAATAATGTCACCTGTATTTGTGTAATGAACTTTACATTTTTATGCATTGCGATGAAAAATATGAGATAAGCTTGTTTACAAAAATATACAACATTCAAACACCAGAAGATATCTGTTGCTGAATTCTTAACATCATCCGCTGATCTAACTGCTTCTGTCGGAATGATACTACTACTGCCCCTAATATTCCAAAAACTGCCATGCAACTTTCAAATATGAAGAAATTCCTTTCTTCCAGCCATAAAACCTTGTCACAACTGAAAAAAAGTTTTGAAAAAACAATTACTTTATACAATTAACAATAATGACTTCCATTAGCTGAAGGTACTACAACATTATCTTTCAAGTTCTCAAAATATTTCTGATTTTTTCTGGAGGTTAAAATATTTTAGGTCATATAAGCTATAACCAAAATAATAGTAAATATTATAAATTTGCAATTATTAAAACTCATTCAAAATTAATTTATATTTTCAAACTTATGTTATCTACAGTACTTTTCACTGTCATAAAATTTAAGTTATGTTAGGTAACACGTTATTACAGTTAAGAAAACATTTTTCAAAAGAAGCACATTCATTTTCTTGTATGCAATAAATAGAGGATTCAAATTGATTCACAAAAGACTAAAGGACTCGTTCAAATTATAATTAAGTTTAAAATTTCTGTAATAAACACTTTTAGCCAATAATAAAATGTGTATAAAAATGATTTCCTAGGATTGAATGCTGATTTTTTGAATACTGAAATATATTGCATGCTTAATCTGTTAAGCTTGGATTTGTTTTTGTGTTAGAGTGTCATTCAGAAAGTAATACGTTGTTTAAGAAGCGAATAGATGGATATAGTGTGCTATTTGCACCAACAGCTTACTTTGTTATCAGCAAAACTATGGCTGACAAATTTAAATGCTATAAAAATACTTCATTTTAACTCATTCTTAGCATAATCCCATTTTCCAGTTGATGTGTGTGAAGCATTGGCACTTGATGCCAATTAAGATGATTAAAATAATGCCTTACTTTTGAAGCTTGATAAAAAAAAACTGAAATTATATGCCGTATTCACCAGTGACATGCGGTCTGCCCAAGCAAACCAAGCAGTGCATGGACACCAAAAAAAAAAAAATCATTATTATGCTCATAAGTAAAGATAGGAAATATGAATGTATATTTTCTCTTGTCTTTCTTTTCTCCTGAAACGAAGTTTCAAAATCATTAAAAAGTCGCTTGACGACGTTCTCACAATCGCTTAAACGACGATTCCCCTGGATCCCCTGGAGAAAGAGAAGACCATCCCTGCTGCGAGTCGAACCCTAGCACAAGGAGGTTTGAAGGGGTGTTGCCATGCCAACACATGTCGCCGTGGCTCCTATCCAATGATAGGAGACCTCTGAAGAAGCTCCTGCAGTGCCTGAAGCTCATTCGAAACCAAGCAGGCAGTTCCATGCTTGGTGGGATTTCTAAAAGTTGCTATTTTTCGGGCGAAAGTAAAATGTTTTAAACGAAGTATTTTTTGTTTTTGTCGATGGATTTCAAGATGTCGGATATTGTCGCCGATTTGATTAAAGTACCATTTTCTAGAAGATTATTTGAAGAAAAGAAAAGATTGATTTCTGAAGGAAGACCGGTACCTACACTACCAAATTTAATTCAGCAGCAAAAGACTGTAACTCGTCATTTTCAGACTACGAGTTATGAAAAATGTGAGTGGCTTACTGGCAGTGTGTCACACAACAAACTGTACGGTTTGGAATTGTTAGCTCTTTAGTACTGACAGGCAGGGGTGCCCACAGGGAGGGATTATGGCGCAAGTTGCGCCATCAAAATTTTGGGGGGGGGGGAGATTTTTTAAAACTAAATTTATTTATTTAATTAAAATATCCATTAATTTCTTTTAATATAAATTATTTACTGATTTTTTTAAATAAAAATTATTCATTTTTTATTTTTTTAATTTAAATTATTTCTTTTATTTCTTTATTATTGCTATTTTATTTATTTATTTATTTATTTTGTGTGTGTGTGTGCTTGGAATCTCTGGAAGAGAAAAAAAAAGCGATTCTATTCTGTGCATAGTTAGTCTAAAAAAATATTTAAAACATAAATAAATAACATTTAAAAAAATAAATAAATAAAATAAAAAAGTGGGTAAAAATAAAAACACAAGGGGGGTAAAAAAATTTTTGGGGGGATTTGCGCCATTCAGCTTGGGGGGGATGGGCACTAGGGTGGGGCGAAAAATAAAAAGTTTTCCAGATCAACTTCTAATAGTTGCCAAAAGTTGTCTTTGGTAATAGTTAGCTTTTGTGCAAAATTTGAGAAAAATCGGTTAATATCTTCAGGGGGCGCTGCGATCGCAAAGTTTTACCATAGCTTTTATCGGGATTTTATGGTTAAAATATGAAAAACAATGCCGTTAGCTAATCTCATTGCATTTTTTTTTTTCATAAGATATATTCATGCATTCAAAGCATATGAAATAACTCACAAAAAATTATTTTATATGATATATTTAAATTTCAAGCATTTAAAAAGAAACAAAAACATGAAAAAAAGTGATTTTTTTAAAATATAAATATATCACATAAAATAATGTTTGTGAGTCATTTCATATGCTTTTAATGCATGAAAACATCTTTTGAGTAAAAAAAACGCAAAGAGACTAGCTAAAGGCATTCTTTTTGATATTTTGACCGTAAAATCCATAACAAAGCTATGGTAAAACTTTGCGATCGCAGCACCCCCTGAAGATATTAACCGATTTTTCTCAAATTCTGCACAAAAGCTAACTATCACCAAAGACAACTTTTGGCAACTATTAGAAGTTGATCTGAAAAACTTTTTTTTTTCGCCCCACCCTAATGGGCACCCCTGCTGACAGGAACTCTTCTTGGACAGCTAAAGGATATGATAAGTTAAGCAATTTAACTAAAGCAATAAGGGACCTCGATGTATCTGTTGCTCATATTCGTGCTTCAATCTCTCTAGCTACTTTCGGAAGTGTTCGCATTGAGACTGAGTTGATTGTTTATATATTTTCTTAATAAGTGTTTAATTTGCATTTTTAATCGATCAGTATTATTGTGTGTGTCATTTATGTCTGCTATATAAAGAATATTCTTTTCAAACAGACTGTTATTAGAATTAACACACATAGCTCAAAAAACTTATACTACTAACAAATATTACGAAATATAAGTACTACTATGAAAAAAAAATGGACATCGAAGTTGCTTGGGCACTCTCTTGGGTCACCGCACATGCCTGGTATTCACACATAAAAAGAAAATAATAAAATAAATAAAAAATAACATCTTTGAGAAATAAATATGCATGATGATGGAAAGTTGTAATAGAATTCTTGTGAAGAAAAAAAGCATATCTCTGTCTGGATTCAAACTTACGCCATTCCTAGTATAAACATGATGCTCTATCCAACCACACGATTGCAGCTTGGTTTTTGAATGCTATTCTGTGAAATAATGTAATAAAAAAAACCAAAAAAAAAAAATTTTTTTGTGACCAGATAAACAATTTTTAGACCATGGATCTATTTTTGATTAGTAGTCTACACAATATGTTAACATAAGTAGCCACAACTTAATTCATAAATAAGTTGTTTCAAACTAACAGTTGACATATGAAATCATGGGCAGTATTGAGATCTGTCTGATTTAGTGTTGAGGTAGGAAATACAAATTAGATTACCCTTTATAATGAATTCAAAACATATTTTGCATAACATTTAATAAAGTACACAATATAGTTTCATAATTACTAAAGACAAAATTGAATTACTTGTACCACTAGCGGGCCCGCAATTTTGTATTTTCTGGGAGGGGGTGTATATACTTAATGTCAGTTATAGCGAAAAAAAAACACAAAACCATGCCTACTTATGTATGTATTAATTTCCCAAGGTTCAAATTATGAGAATTTTCCAAGGCTCTAAGGTCCAAGAATAGACAAGGGCTGATATTTCAACCTGTCATCTGAAGAAAATTGTTATTGCTAAAAATGCTAAAAACATCCTGGGCTGAAAAGGTTATTAATGTAGTTTCATCCACTTACTGAAAAAAAAAATCTTTACACACTCTATGTGTGATTAATTTTAATTAAAATTTATTCCATAATTCTAAGAAATTTAATCTGTGTTAAAACAAGTTTGCTGCTGTCTGAAGCTACTCTGTAATTTTAAAAAATTGCATCTTTTGAAAGAATGCTTATGAAGCTCATGTAAAGAATTTGAATCATCAATTAAAAAATAAACACATAATAGATACCTTCTATACACATCTCCAGAGACTTTACAAGATACCATTTCCTTAAAACCTGTTGCATCACATGCTGGAAGGTGCCTGCTTACCTGTTAATAAAAGCAGAAAGTAGTTTTCTAACAATTGTTACTTATAAAGTTAAAATAAATGTATATATTTAAATCTATGTGACTAATTTACATTTCATTTCTCTTTTTATAAAAACACTGCATTTATAATGCCACTGCCAATGTATAATAATACCTCTAAAATGTAAAAAAAAAAACTCATACATCTATTCTAATTATTATAAATACATCAGAGTAGTACTTGTTAACATAAAATTATCCATACTTTTTCAAATTCTGAGCATGGAGCACAGTGCTGTTTAATAAAATAATCTTCATTTTGCCAACAGGGAGCATTCGAGGAATTTTCCCCTTGATTATTAGGATCTTGAAGGTACTTTCCATTAGATGGAGTCAGGAAACTTTCAACTGTTAAGACTATCAAAGAAGTGCTGCAGAATAAATAAAACAGAAAAAAGTATATCTTTAATGGAGCATAATTTATACATGCAGGGAACGTTTCACAAGACCAAGGCATAATTTCAATATGATTCATTTATAATGTCCAAATAAGATTAAGAAAAATATGTTTTGCCATAAGTTTGTATGGACATGATGGTAGGTGATTATTGCAGCTGTCCATGCAAAAGGAAAAGTGTTTGTTTCTTGAGAAAAGTGTTACTATCTACAGAAAAAAATTTTTATGCATGCCACTTTCAATTTTTACAACAGAAAAAAAAAATATTTATAGACCAATTTCGTGATTTTTATTTAAATCGCTCATCTTCCCCAGTATACCGTATTTTTCTGCATATTACCTGTTAAAAAGTATAAAATTAAGGATATTTGGATTATACATGGCCGCAGATTATCTGCTTTTTTTTCCATTAACCTGACCTGGCTTCGTTCTTTGTAATGTTTATTTTTCATAGATGAATTGTAACGTTGTTTATTTTACGAAGCCTAAATCTCTTTTTCAGCTATTGGGGCTGTGTAAAATAAAACAACATTACAGGTTCTTCAGGCTGTGTAAAATAAACAGCATTACATACAAGGAAGTCGCCATTTGCACCACCACATTACGTCCGTTGCGCATATATCATAATTCACTGATTATCTCAAAGTAATAAGAGTACAAAATCAAGATTGCAAGAATAAATCTTTACTTTTTGGAACAATTTCAGTTATAGTTTTAAAACTATTTCTTTACATTAATTTAGTTGCTAAGATTTTCTGTCAAATCAAAATCAACTTCGTTTTTCGCCGTCTTTTTATCTACGGATTATACAAAGATTTCTTTTTCTTTTGCGTGATTTTGAGGCCTGCGAATTATACACTGCTGTGGATAATATGCAGGAAAATATGATTTATGGAAATTCAAATAATAATATGATAAATTAAATAAAAGTAAACTTAAGGTTTTATCATCTATAAAAATGTTTAATCAAAAAACTTAAAACATTAAATTCTAAGTAATTTTCAAACAGGAGGCTATTATTTTTTTAAAAAAACAATGCAAGTCTTGTGATTAAAAAACCAAAAGTCTTAAAATAATACAACAAAATAGTTAACATTTTTCTTAATTGTCTCCTAGAGCCTGTTACAGCTTTTTTAAAAATACAAGACTCCCAACTGGTCCCTTTTTTCCCTATTTTTTTTTTTTTTTTTTTCAAAATCGGGCCCCTTTTCACTGTAAAATATCAGTTCCATTATGAATATTCATTAAATCTTTTATCCTTTTTGCCATACAACTGTAAAACACATAACGTGACTACTCATATTTCATTTTAAATAATAGTTCAAAAGTTTAATGAACAAACTTATAGCTTAAAGAATCATAAACATATGTGTGATTTTTTAAACAAAAAAACTTTGTTCAGTTGCTTTTAAAATTATTATTTTTAATGAAACATATGAGCTGTAAAGTGTTGGGAAAAATGGCAGCATTTTCGTGAAATAGCCTTTTTACATTTCTTTCTGAAACAAAAATGATTATTGTTCACATCTTTTCTGCAATAACACTGCACAGCAAAAAGTTTTGTTCTGACACTATTCTTGCTAATTTTGTTAAAAGACCTCCTGAAATCAAATATGGCCACCATTTCCCCCAATCATCTGCGATTTAATGGAAGTACCTCCTTAATTTTCACTTCATGCACAGTGACTTATAAAGTTTGAATGAAATGGGATCACAAGAGCTAAAGTTTGAAACGATTGGTAGGTGTAATAAATTCATTTAGCCTAATTTCTTATTCTAAGCAAAAGTAATTTTATTAAAAAGCTCAGCAGATCAATAAGTAAAAATTGGCCAATTATCAGTTAATCAGTAAAGTGGCCAATTACTAATTAATGCCGATTAACCAGTGTATCCCTAATTGTAAACTTAAAAAGTGAAGTTAAAGGTCCCTTTTATTAGACTAGGTCCCTTTTCGGACTAAACCTTTTAGGACTAAAAATATGTTGAGAGCTCTGAATGTATGTTTTGGAATATAATTAGAGTTACTTCATTCTTGTATGTAATAAAAGGTCATTTTTTCTTCACATATTTCAATGTAAAACACAAAAGATCAGCTATCCCCAGGCCGGTCATTTTGAATTTTTCCAGCGGGATGGGGGAGGGGGGCACATACTCAATGTAAATTGTAACAAAACCAAGCTCACTCTTAGATGTACAGTCAACCCTCGTTTATTGCTGTAAATCCGTTCCAGATCTAACCACAATATTTGAATTACCACGAAGTAAGATTTTCTCGTACATGTTTCTAGTTAGAAAACGTATAATACTTATTTACAACCATTTGATTAAGTTGTTGACATAGTTAAAGCCCTTTCCACATGAAATAACACCCTGTAGTTACAATTACACTCGTGTTACTTAATATGTTGCTCACAAGATAAGAAAAAGAAGCATATTAGACGTAATATTAAATTTCATGGCTATAAACTGAGCACATTATATTGCTAGCCAATGAAAACAGCATGTAATTTGTTCGTTGATGAAATAAGTGAATTTTCTTCCTTACTCCTCCTCTATGTTAACTAAAGGTGGACGCAAGTTAATGTAATCAGCCACTTTAAAACAAATTGTGAAAAACAAAGCAATATCCAGCTTTAATTGAATTAGCCGCTTTATTGAATCACCCACTTCATTGAATCAAAACTGCTCAGAACAAACCTGATTCATAAAGCGGTGGCCACTGTACTTACAGTTTGAAAAACAAGTAGTTGAACCTTTGACTTTAGTTGGATGTCTTTTCCCCCATAAGCTCCTTCTTTGCATTGAAAAAGGCTTTCTTTGTAATGCCAAAACGTTTGTCTGCAGCATTCTGCATATAACCCTTAGTAATAATGACGATATACACTAACTAGTCAGTGGTCAGTGTTTAACTATTGGAATCAGATAGTGATTCTGTGCACTTTCTACATGGGTTTTATACCCCACCAACAATAGAGACTACTACAGCTCATCAGAAACGACCATCTTACTTTAAAAACCTTTCAAAAGATAAGTGTTTATTCAACCGCATAAAAAGAAGTTAATGACTAAATTTGAAAAAAGAAAAAAATACGCTATAGAGTGAACCTGCGAAAGTGGACATTATATGGCAAAGGACTACTGTGTAAATACATTTATATTAAATGAATGAAAAAAATTCATTCACAGCAGCTTTGTAGTTTAATTAATATCCATTTTATGCGAAATATGTAAAATTTGTTTTTAATCTTAAAATTACTCTTTCCTAGTTTCCTTATTGTTAAAAATGTGCAAATATTTTCATGCAGAAAAGGAAAGTGGTTAGTGCTATTATGAAAATTAATAACAAGTTTCTCAACAAGTAACGATGAACACAAATATGAGCTATCAATGTCAATTACAAAATACTCACGCTATTAAGCATATGATAAATATGACCATTCGCCTGAATGTGCAAAATTCAATCATTATTAAATATATTGAGCAAAAACACTACTAAAATGAAGAATAATCATTTTTTGACTTGAATGACGTTAATTTACATCGTCTGCACTGTCCGTCAGTAAAAAAGGAAAGAAAAAGTAGTAGTTTGGTGCCATAAGCTTGGAAAATGTTAATAGTTATTTTTGAAATTGAGCATTTTCATTAAAAAATTACTATAATTCGCAATAAATTCCCTTTCTTAGAAAACTGGAAGCCATTTCATAATTTTTATTAAAGTAAATATCTCAAGGTTCAGATAACACTGAGCACTGTCACTCAAGGCTCTTCCAAAAGATCTTTTTCCTGATCTGAAGTGAAATAATGAGATCTAAATTTATAGAAAAGTAAATAAATAATGTAAAAGCTTAAAAACGCAGCGTAAATATTAGAACTGATTACTCGTTATACTTATATTAAGCTGCTGTTTACATTCGATTTTGAAGTCATTGATTTCTGGTGAATTAAATAAAATCAACTATGGGCAAAGGATATAATAATTATATGTGCAAGAAACCTTTTCATCCAGGGTCCAAAGCAAATATCAAACGAGTAAGAATTAGTTTTCTAATTTATTCTTAAGGATCCAGTTTTCAAGTTGATTATATTCCATTTAAAAAATGTGTCATCTCTGCTCAAAATGTTTTCAGTCTGGACTTACAGCCGTATGTTTTTGTAACGTAATGCAAACTACTATTTGTAACATTGTTGAATGCAATGAGCAGTGTCCTGATACGTTTTAAATTAATGCATAAAAAAGGTTTCCCTTTGCCGTACCTACCATGCATTAATGAATATAAAATAAATGTTTCCAAAGTTTGAGAGAACTTCGATAAATTAACTGACATTGGAAATATGGAAATAATAATACGATGTTGCTATGTTTCTTCGTTTTTTGCACCTCGAAATCTTTTCTGCTCATCCCTTTTTTCTGCGATGCATGCTTTTAATGGAATAGTCTGCTTCAAAAACCGTCAAGTGACAAAATTTCTTATTATATGCATTTACAACATCATCACAGTAAATTATTCAATAGAAACTGCAACACTTTTGCTTGGAAGGAATGTGTCTAAATATGTAAAAATTCAGTTTAAAATATTGTAATCCTTATTTGTTTTAATTAAATAAGGGTAAAAATGCTTTTTAGAACTTTTAGAGCTTGTCGTTTGAGAAGTTTTTGGAATAAGTGGTACAATTTTAGTTGTACATTATATTAAAGTATTTTAAATGTGATTTAAACTTTTCAGTGTAGCCCCTATTTTCAGTTTACTTTCCTCTGTGTGGTGTAAAGTATCCCCCCCCCCTCTCCCATAATATAAACAATAATAATAAAAACAATAATAATAATAATACTATCATTATTATGAATTGTGCCAGCAGGAGTGAGCCCGAATTTTGAAATGAAAGGTAACCTATTATTAAAAGTTTATCTTTAAAAGTTGTAAAACAAGTCCTGAAACTAGTTTTTTTTTTAGTCTTTATAATTAAAAAAGCAAAGTCCAAAAAGTAGTATACATTGTTTCAGGTTCACTAAAAAAAAAGAGATTTTTTTATCACATGCATAATTTGACATTTAATGTATAAAGGGCGCATTAACCCAAAAAAATGAGTTGAAATGTTTCCCAAGTTTCAAAAGAAACATTGAATGAAGAAAAAGGTTTGAAGCTGCAAATGTTGCCAAATCCAGGCACCTTTACCAAATTGTGTATTGTAAAATTAGCCTCTTCGTGAAATTTTCTTTAAAAATAGCTCTTTCATAAATTTTCAGCTCAGTTAACTCACTCCTCAATGCAACTCTAGTTTCCTAGAATAGTAATTCTCTTTGCTGTTCTTTGGGCGAAAGATATTTCAGATTGAAATTAAGAGCTTAAAATAGTATTTATGATGCAACAAGATTTTTCTCACGAAATGAATAACGAAAAATCTCAAACTGAGTTATTTTTCACAAAAATAAAATTCACATCTCCCCCCCCCCCCTGTTTTTAACAAAATGTAGACTTGAAAGTAAAAACCTGGATCAGACCCTGGTAAATGAACTGTAATGCCCTAAACTTATAGGATAGGTGGAACTGAGTGCGGACCGTGTAAGTCTAAGTATTATTTTTCATATAAATTATATTCAGCTAGGGCCAAAGGCAAAAGAAAATAATAATTTAGGAAAAAAATATTTATACAGCGCAGATACAAATGTGATGACCAACAACAAGCTCTGGACCCAGCTAGGTTAATCCTGGTCAATTTATAGTCCCCAATAAAGATGAATGACCCTTTTAAAGGTATCCATTCCCTTGCTCATTACAACCTCTTCCGTTAAACTATTCCAAGGATTACGTTAAAATAGTAATTTTTCCTGATTTCCTGGTTAATTTGAGATTGGAACAAAGTTTTACCTTTTTTTAACTAATCTTAAATTCTCAACCTGGGTATTCCATTCCAAATCAGCCATAAAAATGGGATTTTAACACTCACTAACATGTGCAGAACTGCCAGATTCTCACAATATTTTTCAAAATCCAACTATAAAGAACCCATGTGCATGCTGTTCTCATACAAATCCTACTTAACAAACTGAAAATTTACATAGAATTTTCCGTAGTGTAAAACCTGACACACCATCTTGGATTTTGATTTATGTTTCCTTCCTTTATGGTATAACGCCCTCCCCACCTCCCACTTATTTGTTTTTCTTTCAATCTTGATGCATTTTAATTTTATACCTGGCCTTTTGAAAGTTTTTGTTATTTTTGAGACACTGTTAATGAGCTGTTGTTTTGATACATTACATGCCTCATGCACAACTATGTTACTGTGTTTCTAGGCATGGATGGCTGAACAAAAAACTGAAAATGAAAAGAAAAAACAAGAAGAGTTGAAAACTCAATATGAAAAAGAACAAGATCTATACAATAACAGGTAAGTTTTTATTCACTTTCTAAATTAGAAAATATTAAGTATCAAAATTCAAGATGTTATACAAAACTTTGAAACTACTATCTTTTATGTGCATAGTATGCTAAAATATAAAATTAAAAAACTTTTCACGGCTCAGGTATGATTTTTGTATCATCTTACCCATTAGTACAGGAGAGTAGCTCATATTACTTTTTTTTTTTTTTGGAATAAAAAACGTATGAATGAGTTGACTTACCTGTGAGATAGAAAGCAAAATCAATAAGTAATGTACAATAAAAAATTTACGTAGCAAATAAATAGCTGTTTTAAGGTTTCCAAAGCCTCTTTCTTCCTACAGAACTAATACGGTAGGCAAGGCACTGCTTTATGTGATCATGGTTATTGTTATCATTCATTGTGTTTTGCTTTGTTTTTCAATATTTTTTTTTGTTTGTTTTTTGTTTCTTTTCTGAAATTTTTTTGATTAATTATTTACATTGACTGACTGGGCATGCAATTGGAAATAATACTACCCTATTTGGATTTTTCATGGCCTGGACATGTTAAGCAGTATAATTTTCAAGCTTTAGCACATAGCATGTAATCTTTGCTCCTCCGCCTTAGAAAACTTTGAAATGATTGATTGGTCTGTTAAAAGTTAACAAAGATTTAAAAATAAAACAGATACTTGTGCCTCACTTCCATTAAAAGAAAGTTCTCAGTTTCATTTTGTATTATTCTAGAGCGTTGCTGAGCACTGAAAGCAAGGATAAACTTGAGCTGAATTTTATGTACGAAGCTCCACCTGGTGCTAAAAGAGGTACAGTAAAATTTCTCATATTCTAATCTGTTCTTTAAATTTTTCCTTTCTCACAATTTGTTTATCCTGTTAAAAGTTTTATACTGTGCATCTTGAATAACAGATTTTTTTATCTTTAACTCTGTTTATGATCCTTCACTATATTAGACATTAAACTGCTTCTTTTAAATGCACTGTTCATTTAAACATTAAATAATAGTAAAACAATATACAAAAAATATCTTTATAATTAAAAAAAATGAAGCGGGCTTGCTATTCTTCTTGAAATCAAGTTAAAATTTCTTGTTATCAAGGTATTTCATATTTCAATTGAATTTAATTTTTTACATATTGAACAATATGTGTAATAGAATTTTTAATTTGCGTCGAACAAGATCTTCCTTCTCAAAGAAATTATAAAAATCATTTACTATTGTGAAGGAATGGTTTCAAACTTGCAATGTGAAATTTTTTTATTATCTATCATCCATATCGTTGTCATTTTTTGTCCTTCTTCTAAAAGCTCTTCTTTCAGTGAGCTCTAAATTGTCTGAGTTTCATAACTGTACTTCTGAGAAAGAGCTCTAGAACCAATCCAATGGCCCAAGCACGCTTGTTAGCACGCCAAAATAGTTAATTGTATATTATCTATAATCTCAGCAATTTGGAATCTGAAGTAGAGAATTTTTTATAATTTGTCATGACATATCCGCACAAACTCGAAACTCAAAGCCGTAAAACAAAATAAAGGTGTCAAATCTTAAACTGCATACAATCAAATCTGCATATGAGGGTCTAAAAAATTGATTTTATTTATTTATTTTTTTAATACATGTGTGATAACGAAAATCATTAGTATTTTTTTAAATCTTATTAATGCCGAAATCTCATGCAAAATATATCAAATTTTTATTCTGGAATTTGAAAGATTTATTCTACTTTTACTATTTAGATAATGTAATTTTAAGCATCATATAATGGTTTTATTTTTATTTTTCTTCTCTTCCTGCCTGGTCCTGTAAATTTTCTTGAACAGAACGTCAGGTATGTTTCTGTTTTATTTATTTATTTTTAATATTTCTTAAGTTTTATAAATTTTCGTTTTTTATGTTCAGTTTTGTATTTTTAATTATTAGCATAATCTTTTTATAAATATTTAATGTTTTAAATATTTTATTGTAATTCTTGTTGCTTAAGGTGTAAGTATTACCTTAAGCTTATTTTGATATTCCTTTCCATAACCAATTAAGGCAGTTAAAGTGTAAATTTTACTATTGTTAATATTTTATTTCTTCATTTAAAAGAAAGAAGATGATGAGCCTGAGTATAAATTTGAATGGCAAAGAAAATATAATGCTCCAAGAGAAGAGTAAGTAGAATTTTATCTCAATAACACATGTTTGTTTTCCCTCTGAGTATTTGTAATGTACTGAAACATAGATGGACCCATCACAATATAACCTATATAGCTGTTGTAGGCAACCTGCCGATCACAATCAAACGGTCAATCTTAAGCCCATTTTGAATCGATTGTGAGATTGTGGCATTATTTTAAACTTTGCTTTCTGGTCTGAGTAGAATTCAAAACAAAAATTTCTGGAACAAAATTAGGTTTAACCTCTGAATCAAAAGTTATTTGAAAAAATTTTCAAACTTTTTAGTCACTATTTTATCAGTTTTCAAACAAGC
>JAXGGA010018699.1:0-21532 GCA_038373865.1 Uloborus plumipes | reverse complement strand
ATTGTTTTTGCCCCGACTTCAAAACTTACGTTTAAAAGTAGTTTCGATGGTGTTCAAAGAAAAAAAATATTTTTTACTTTTTAAAGCAATTTCCAACTGAAGTCGGTTCTATTTTTTCCCAAAATTATTTTATTTTCAAATACTGTCACATAACGAACAATAAAAAAACGTACTCATAATGGGCCATTCCATAATGGGGCTACGTCCATTCAAGAGGAGAAGGCACGTAATTCTGTCTTCAGAAAACGGGCTTAATTTTAATGCGGGGTTGATAGGTGAACATAGCCTGCCGTGACTACAAATAAGGCAACCTTAACCTTTAGCGTTAATTTAATTCGGAGAAAAAGTCTTTTGTGTTCTTTCTTTTCGTCACTCGCGGCGCTTGCCAGCTGTTACTTTTGTCAATTATATTTTATCAGTGAAATACATCTCAAGTTAAAAAAAACTCCTGCTTTTACAGCAAAATGCCTCTTAAAGAGCAAATTCACTCGAAAGAGAAAATAATAATTAATAATGTTACTAAAATTTGAAAAATTGAGGCTAAAGCGGGACGTTATTGATTCCCATTTCCCTAGTACAGAAAGTGCTACTACTGACGTTTTGCTGAGTATAATGAAATAAATTAAAAATGAAGACATTGCCACAAGCAGACAAATATTTGAAACCTCAACATTTGTGTCATGTTATATGAAGTTTCTTTTTTTTACTGAGTACGGTTTAAACAAGTAATATCAATATACACTGCTTGACATTGAAAATGCAACACCAAAAAGGAGTGGTCAGAAATTTATGCAAATTTTAAGAATAGATGCACGTCACTGAGTTATGCAAATGATGTGAAAAGCGTAGCTCTCCTACGCACGTGAAATAAGCTATAAGGGGAGGAACTCGCAGAATGGGCAATATTCGTGTCGTTATTTCTGTTAGACAAATTATCGAAGACATTTTGTTTTTGTCTCGAAGGATACGTGTAATAGAAGATAATGCCAGGCCACCGTCAACGAAGGCACTTCCAACAAATAGACGATTTTAATGGTAATCGGACTGAGAAGGGGGGGATTGGGTCCGTACATCAAATCGCAGCTGATACCCACATAGATGCGAGCATGGTGCATTGGCTGTGTCGAAGATGGTTAGAACTAAGAAATGAGGCAAGATTGAGGTGTGCACAACTGCAGCCAGAGTGACGTCAGCACTTGTGGGTCGATGCATTCACTGACAGCTGAGGTCGACCAGCAAGTCACTTGTACCTTGATTCTGCAGCATGTGATAGATACCCTGGATGCTCCCGTATAGACCAGAACCATTTACCGTCAATTGAGTGCACATGGCCTGCAATCACGGCGTTCGTAAGAAGACTGCCATTGACCCCACAGCACATACGCAAATGTTTGGCATGTTGCAGGACTTGAGTGACGTGGATGACAGAATGGCAAAATGTCGTGTTCTCAGAAGAGTCACGCTTCTGTTTATCCAGCACAATCGCCGCATACGTGTGTGGCGTCGATGCGGAGACGGATCTTCGCCGGCAATAAATGTGGAAAGTTCCACCGCACGACAACGGGGCATAATGGTTTGAGGCGCAATTTCGTACAATTCCATATCACCTCTAGTTCGTATTCTGGGCACTATGACGGACCAACGATGCTAGAACAATGTACTGTGGTCGGTGGAAATCTCCCACATTCAGGAGCTGCCTAATGCAATTTTTTCCGTAGAATAACGTCTGACCACACAGTGCTCACATCTGCGAACATGCTCTCCAAGTTATACAGATGCTTCCCTGGCCACCATACTCTACTGACCAATCACCAATCGAACATGTGTGGGATGTGATTTTAGGCCGTTTGCATAATCTGCCCCTGCCTAGTTCAGAAGACGAACTGTGGCAAATGGTTGAAAGGGAATGGCGATACATCCCTCAGAACACCATCCGCACTCTTATTGACTGTATGCCTAGACGTGTTTCTTCATGCATCGCTGCCCGAGGTGGTCCTATATCCTACCGAGCCGACCCCGTTCTCGCTCTGTATTCTGTCTATCCTTTTGAAATAAAGATCACTTATTGTTCCTTGCTGTCTCTGACTTAGTACCAAATTTCATCACTTTCTGACAATTCTTTCTTAGTGTTGCATTTTCAATGTCGAGCAGTGCATATGCACAAAAGCAAGGAAATATGGCCTATGTTCTAATGCTGATCATTCTGTATCGTTATTTCTCAAATTAAACAAGGATATTAAAAAATAATTTTAAAAAACTAAAACAATATTTTTATTGTGCTGATGAGAGGATTAGATTTCTTCCATGTTCAGATCCTTTCCACTTTCATCCTGACTATTTCGTTAACATATTAATTGAAGGCTTGGGAGATGAAGGGGTTAAGTGAGAAAAACAGAAATTGCGTGTAATTAAAGTTCAAAGTTTTATTGTTGCAGTTGTTGCAGTTTTTTTGTTTTCTGGTTTCGTCGTTAGTGTACGTATGAAATTGGTCGAATTACATCTACTTTTTGATGTAACAAGTTTTATATCCTTACCTGTATCCATTGCTTTGTCCAGAGTGTTCATTTTTAAAAATGTAACATCCCCTTCATCCTCCAGGCCCTTCAATTGTTGCAGTTTAACCAAAATTACTCTTAGTTCAAGAATAAAAGTGTTAAAATTCAACAACAGTGAACAATGTGCCATTACTGGTGTTAGTAGATAAAGTGAATGTGGTTGTCGCCGATGATTGATAACAATTAAACATTGACAATTTGAAGATTATCTTAAGAGAGCAAACACGTCAACTGCGTTCTTTACGCAACCATAGTGATCACAAATTATATCATCCGCAATTAACAACATTTTATGGTAACATAAAATGTTAAAACATAATTATTGTAACTTTATGTCTTGTTGACGTGAAATTACCTGCAAAAGTTGGTGTCATATCTAGAGCAACGATCATTATACCACTATTGGCAAACCCGAGAACAGATATCCCAATAATCGTGCAGACAATAGTTACCGTAATGTCACTATTTGATACAATCATTGCAACAAGACACAGAGAATAGAGCGAGCAGCCTAGAAAGAAAAAAAAACTTACGGCAAACTGTAAAATGAGTGAAAAATAAGTTGTAATGACAATTTTTCAGTGAAACTTTCCTGCTAATAACTTTTTTTTTTTTTTTAACAGCATGCATAATCTCAGTCCATCTCACAAAAAGAAACTGCAAATAGAGTAATTCGACAGCGTGACATCCGTGAATGAACTTCCCTTGCTAAATGAATATCTGTTAATTTGTTTTTAAAATAAGGTGTTAGCACCACCTTTTTAATTGATCAATTAATAGGCAATACTTACTATCTTCTATACAATTTCAAAAAGGAAACAATTTTAATGACTTCGTTCACTGGTTTAGACGTACTCATTCGCTGGGCAGTTAATTTTCTTTTTCAAGCCCCCAAAAACTTAAAACCCAGAACCGTAAAAAGTTCCTGAGGTTTTTTTTTAATGTAATTATAGTATATGGGTCATTTTCAAAATTTGCTTACATTTGCTGTCCGGAGGTTAAAAAGACGATTTTGAAGCATAACTTATGTTTGAAATTCAATGCGAACAATTATTTTCTGCAAGAAATACCCCAAAAAAGTTCTATCACTCAAAAAATTATTTAAATTTATTTATTTATTTTTATATAAGTCTTTAAAAATGAGAATCAAGGCAAAATCGCTTGTCCATTTCCAATTTTCGCAAGTTCAACTACTTTTTTATGTACTTAATTGCATAAAAAAGTATATACAACAACATATTTGTATATATTGACTATTAGTACATGATATTCATTATAAATATTGACAATAGTAATTTTTTTCATTAAGAAATGTATGAATATATTTTTTCCGGCAGTTCTTGTCAAGTCCGTTACCCTAAGATTATCTTAGCTAAAAAAGGTATTTATTGCAGTCAAAAGATGGTAACACGTATTTGGTTAACTTAACAAACTAGTGACGTAACTATTTCGTACCATTTTGTTTTCCTGAGTCGAGAGGTATTGCTGTGGCGTTTCGCACAAGATTTCTTTCAGGTGCGTATTTTTATTCTCTGTCAAGTCTGTTACCAAAGATTTCAGTATAATTTTTTCCTTTTTCTGAACTTTTACCCCGAGATATTGTTTATTATACAACTCTAAGAAAATGCGTATGGTTGTTCAATTTTCAAATTCGACAACCTAGCCATAATTTGACATTTTGGTTAAAATGTCAAGTCCGTTACTGGTCAAATCCGTTACCAAATGTCAAATTCATTACCATACAGTTTTTTATCCTTATTTTAATAATCACAAACATCGTTTTAAGCTTCAGGGACCTCAATAATTTCAAATGAAATTGGTTCTAGGAGCTATGATATAGTTTAAAATGAGATTTCATATTGATTTTGTATGGTAATGGACGACAATTTGTCTTGCAACTTAAAGTTTTACGACAGTATTTTAATACTTAATTATGCATCAAAGTGTACAACCAATTACTTTTTCACACACCTAAAATATGTGACTAAACATCTGTTAGTGATTCTAAAAGAAAATCGCAAGTTAAAAAAATTACTTAAAAATTCTGAAATGTAAGCATATGGTAAAAATGACCCACATACTATCAATAAATATGATTTTCATTTATGTACCAAATACTAGTTTTTTAAGACCATGTGAATATCTAAAAGTGAATTATGCTTTAGAAATTATGCAGCGTTATCAAACCCCCAAGATAAATTTACTAATTACTGCTTCATGTTAAGTAATCAAAACTTTTTCCCTGCGTAGAAAACTTGTACCGGTCTTGTTACCCGTAATTGCGTAATTTAGAATATTTCGTACTTTAATAACATTTGTACCACTTATTCGAACCACTTTTGAATATCATTTTTCGTATACGTATGTTTTAGAAAAAAGATCAATTTGCTTCTATGGTAAAATTCAGTTTTTCTCATTTCCTTTTTTTCTTAATGTAACTAAATAAACTGTCATATATAATCATTATATAAACTTCTAGATTTACTTATTTTTAGAAAATTAAACATCCAAGAAAATAATTAATTGTTTCATTTTAACCATTTTTAAATATTTGTTAGCAAATGACACAATACAAAGTTTTTAAAACTTACCAAGAAGATGCCAAAATTTTCTAAGTAGGCTTACACTTAAGTAGTTCTTTGAACTCAAAAACGAAGACAATACGCTCGATACTACATTGAAGAACATTGAAATCACGTACGGCACAGAAACCAGGACTCCATTCTACAAGAAATAAAAAATAAGATTATATCATTCAGAGATTAGTTTCGTTCTTAATAGTTCATTGATCATTATTAAATTTAAAATATTTTAGATACTGACAGATGAAATATGTTAAATAAAATGTTATTTAAAATCAAATGAAACCTGAAGAAACCAGATAGAGGGACTCACTAAAATAACGAGGATGAATTTTTAGTGAAGTTTTTACTGTCTTAATTAAGGATGCATCGATAAGCAAATTGGCCGATTACCGATTACCAATTAATCGGCTGTTGATAATCGGTCGACTAATTGGCAGGGCCGATTAATGATAATGATTATTATTTTAATACTGCTTATTTCTCCATCACTTTTTTTTCTTTTTACAATATCGATTTTAGAAGTAGTTTATAATTTATTTTTGACGATGTATTTCCCAAAATGTCATCAAATTTCACTAAGCCAAATTCCATAATATTGTTGATAAAGCTACATTATGTCAACTAAACATGAAAATTTAAAAAACAAAATGGGGAAGACGCTGTGATGACTATATGTTAGTATTGTTTTTAGAAAATCACATTTATTTAGTGACAAATTTATGTATTTACAATTATTTACAAATGTATTTTTCAGTTTCTCATTGAATGTATCCTTGAAAAAATTACTTGAAATATTTTTTCACCGATTAATCGGCCAAGTTTAGCCGAATATAGTTGATTAAGCCGTACAACCAATAAATCGCGCGTACATCTTAAATGTTTATCTTTTTTCACTACGTAACTCACACAATCGAAGCTATACTACGCTGCAAGGTTTCTTGACACTGGCGTCGTGGCGTCGTGACGTCAGCCAATGAAAAACGAACTAGATAAAACGTCACAGCCTACTTGGCGAATTAGAGGAGATCCTAAACTGCTTCTGAGCTCTTATTGGCTCCGCGCGTAGTGACGTTCAGTGTCAAGTTAAGGTGCCTGCCTACCTTCGGAGGGAATTTTTTGAAATATTATCAAAAACTATTTTTTAAATAAGTTATATGATAGAATTCGTCTTTAAAAAATGGAGCAAACACCAAAAATAGCTGCATAATGTTTAAATTTTGTTTTTTGAGGGAAAACATATGTGAAAATAGCAATAAAACGGTATTTTTGCCAAACATCAAAACTCAAGTTCAAATCAAGATATTTCTGTTCTGTAATTTTTTTAATCATTAGTGACACCCATTGCAGGGAATGACCCTTGCTCAGAACTGTAAAGACACAATTTAAAAAATTATGAAAGTGAACATTTCTATAAATTAAGAAATTGTCGAAATATGACTAATTTTAACATGCTACACATTACAAATCGTTAAATAATGATGTTCCAATCATCAGAGAGGGTCATTCCCTAAATCAACTCATTAGTATTGACAAAAAAAAAGTTTCAGAATATTACAAACATAACTTTTTGAGTTATGCTGTTTTGCGTTCAATCAAAACATTAAAAATTCAATTTCAAGAAAAAGGCAAAGGAAAGCTGCTTCCGGTTACTAAAACCCTTAACCTTTAATATTAAAATGCCTGTAGCTTCGGTTCTAAGCAAGATAGAAGCAAAATTCAAACTGATTTGGAAAGCTAAGAATTCAAACTTCAATACTAAATCATAAAATTTTTAGAACAGTTCGTTTTTAAAGCCTTATACAAAAAATTTAAAGCAAAACAGCTTGAATTTTTTGACTTATTTTATCTTGGACATTATTAATAAACACAAGTTCAGCATTATTTCCTGAAAAAATACTTTAAATATTTTTGAGTATCTTATTCTTTACAAAATGGCGTGGGTGGCCCACTTACCCCCTAGGATGGGGTAAGTGGGCAAGCCCTATTTATTTATATTTAAAGTGAGCATATCTAAAAAAGGGGTTTGCATGTCCTACCTGATAAAGTATATAACATTTTAGTAGGAAATACTTTTTTGTAAATGTATCCATTAACGAGGTATCTACTTACATTCAAATGTGTATGACAGAAAATTATAAAGCGGAATACAAAACAATTGTGTCTGTGAAATTCATTAAAAGCCGTTAGGCATATTTTTTGCTTTTACATATAAATTAGTGTTGAACAAGCATAATACAGTCGATTAAGATCAATTTTGGTCAAATAAGAAAAAATATATAGGTTAAAAAAAAAGGAAACACTTAATGGCAGCGTCTATTTGAAGTTTTCTGAAGGAGAAACATAATCATTTCACCCTCAGTTATAATTCTAACATCACCTACATCAAACCAATAACAAGAATTTCTGTCAAGAACTAAACGAGCCTACTTTCCCGTACATCAACATCGGCATTCTAGCATCTGATCATTATTCTCTTGATTATCTGAGACTAAAAATTATATCAAACATACCTTTTTAGCACTTAAAGCTGATTTCTAAAAAAAAAATATACCCCTCTCATCAGATGAAATAGACACATAAAAAGTAAATAAATGAATAAATAAAGTTTTGTCGCACCTTTTAAAGAATGTAACTGTTACAGTTCTTCCATAGAAAAATTCCTCAATCGCTTTCAAAAAAAAAAAAAATTGTAAGTACAAAGAACATCAAAACACATTTTATCAAAGAAAGAAAAAAAAACTCGTCCGTTGATAAAATGTCTCGAATTTCACTTTTAATCCGTTGCCAGTTGTTAAATATAAAAAAAGAATAAAATGCTCTCGTGAAGAAAACATTTTTGTTACAAAAAAAAATCATCTGCCAAAAAAAAATAATAAATAAAATAAAACAAATGAATAAATAAACAAAAAATTGTCTGCACAGTCAGTCATTTTTTTTTCTGAGCCTGCATTTCCGCCATGTTTGCGGAGTCGGAGTCGGAATCAGAGTCCTCACAGAAGATTATTCAGAAAAGTACTTTACAAACATTATTTATCAAAACCGTTTTCTTACAAAGTTAGTTTGAAGGAAATCCGACTTTAAGTTCAGGATCAACATTCAACTTAAATTCCTCGTAGGCGCTAATGTTAAATTTTTTTTCTGAACGGTTCAATATTGAACAAAAATTGGTTCAAATTAAAAAGCGAACTATGGGAATGAGCCTCTCCGAGATCTTTCAAACAAAAAAAAGTTTATTGCATTCGGATGGTTCACTCAGAAGTTATTAGGTGGGGAAAGATTGCTTGAACGGTTCAATGTTGAACGAAAAAATGTTCAAATTGAAAATTTAAATACGGTAATAAAGTATCCTTGCCGAGATGCTTCGAACAAAAAAAAAGTTTGTTTAAATCGGACTGTTCACTCAAAAGGGGTGACAGCTTGCTTCAGCGGTTCAATGTTGAACGAAAAATTGCTCAAATCGAAAATGTAAATACGGGAATGAAGTATCCTTGATAAGATCTGTCGAACAAAAAAAAAGTTTGTTCAAATCGGACTGTTCACTCAAAAGTGAGCATCGCGAGACAGGTTGTTTAAACGGTTCAAAGTTGAACCAAAAATTGTTCAAATCGAAAAATCAAATATGGGAAAGAGCTGTACTCGCCGAGATCTTTCCAACAAAAAAAAGTTTGTCCAAATCGGAATGTTCATTCAAAAGTTATTAGGGGGGGGGGGACAGACAGACCGACCGACCGACCGACCGACACACAAATTCCCCATCTCAATACCCTACTTTCAAATTTTTAATTTTTCGATATTCATTTTAAGTTTTTATTTTTTTAACCTGGCGATATTTTTTGGACTTGGCGATATGTTTTAGATGCATTAAGCTACTTTTGATACTTTTTTCGTCTTTCTTTTATTTTTAACGGGAAAGTAGGCTAAAAAGTAGCTATTTCTATTCTTTCTATCAAATTTTGCAGTATTTTTTTCATTTATGTCATATTTTAAAATTAGGCCTTCATAATACTTTATGGTTTTCTTTGATACAAGTTTCACAAATATATAGTTACACTGTAAAAAATGGTCGTTGATTTTACACTAAAATACTGCTGTTATCTAGTTTTACACTGTTTCATCAAATAACAGAGCGAAAATGTTATCTCCTTTAACCCGCGACTGCGCAGTATACTCGATTCGGTGCTACACTGCAAAAAAATCCCGTACATTTTACAGAAGAATAGTGGCAGCTGAGGTTCCATTTCCAAACTGTAAAATTAACAATAAGAAACTGTAAAATGTCTTAAAAAATAATTTTATCGTAAAATTGACATTGATAAACTGTAAAATGTATAGTGATAAACTGTAAAATTAGCAGTGATATGCTGTCTTATAAAGGAATTTTACTGCGAAATTAGCAATAGTAAATTGCAAAATTAGCTGTAATATACTGTCGTATAAAGGAATTTTATTGCGAATTAAAAAATGTTAAACTGTAAACTTAGCATTGGAAAACTGTCTTTTGAATTAAGTGTCCCTTGAAATTCATAGAAAATAACAGTAAATGATGCAGTGATATACTGTCTCATAACTGACTTTGCCCTGTAAAATTAGCCGTAACTACCCATAAAGTTAGCAGTATTATACTATTTGTGTCAAATTGTCATTTGTTAACTGTGAAAGCAATAGTAATATATTGCCTTATAAATGAGTTATGCCATGCCATTAACAGCATTAAACCACAAATTCATTAGTAAAAAGTGATTTTTGTGCTAAGAGATTAATTTCGAACACAGGCCCATTATTTAGCGGGGCGAGGGGGGAGGGGTCATCCCCCCCCCCGACTTTGGGAAATCAATGTATTTTCATATAAGTGGGCATGGTTTTTGCTGTTTTCCGATGAAATCGCATTGTGTTTGCACCCTTTGCCCCCCCCCCCCCCGAAAAACTCAGAAGAAAAAAAGTGACTTTTGTGTTAAAAGGTTCATTTCTAACACAGGCCCGTCATTTAGGGGAATCAGGGGTGGGGGTCGATTGCCCCCCCCCCCCTCGAGCGACTTTGAGAAATTAATGTAAAAACATACAAGTGGGCATAGTTTTTGCTGTTTTCCGATGAAATCGCATTGTGTTTGCACCCTCCCCCCCTCTTTGGAAAACTCATTAGTAAATAGTGGTTTTTGTGTTAAAAGGTTAATTTCGAACACAGTCCCGTCATTCAGGTTGGTCAGAGGTGGGGGTCGATTGCCCCCCCCCCTGGTTTTGGGAAATCAATGTATTTACATATAAGTGGGAGTGGGTTTTGCGGTTTTCTGGTGAAATCGCATTGTGTTTTTACCCTCCCCCCCCCCCCGAAAAAACCTTAGTAAATAGTGGTTTTTGTGTTAAAAGGTTTATTGCCAACACTGTTGCTTTTCATGGCCAAAATCATTTGCTTCTATAGCTAAAACACTAGCGAAAAAGAAATTTAGGGGATTTTGTATGTTGCAAAAAATCAGACTACAGTACATAGGCAGCACTTGGCCTAAGTTTTTCAGCCGTAGAAAGTAGTTTCTTTTGGATTTGAAAAGCAAATATTGAAGTTTCTTTTACATAAAAACATTAATTACTGATAAATATGCGGTTTAAAACTATTAACTTTACTTTTACAGTAAAAAAGAAATGCGATACCCATATTTTATAGTACTATTTTAACGAGAATTGTTTTTTTTTACTAAACAAATTTTCATTACTGTTATAAACTTAATGACATAAACGTAAGAATACGGCTTATTTCTGAATGTAGTCTGTAACTGAACAATAAAAAAAGAAAAATGTCAAGAGCGAAGTGTTAATGCAACTTTTAAACATTTCTTTAAACAATTGCAGTTTCGGCATGAAGCAAAACTTTTACCCCATAAAAGTTGTAATGCAGAAAGTTTTACTCCATAACGGGAAATATATCTACTTTATTACTTTACTATATTCCCCCCCCCCTCCCCTACTCACACGCACACACTTTGCTGTATTGTGCAGTTAAATTTTACAGTATTCGCAGTATGCAGACACAACTAATTGTTTAATACTTTTAATTTCCTAATAAACACATATCATAAGACAAATCCAATGAAGTTGGAAGTTATTACCACAAATGTATGTTTATTCTTTTGCCAGATTCAAATGTAATCTCTTAATAAATTGGAAATATACGTAGTTGCATTATCGATATTGAGATATTTTGAAAATTGAGTTAAAGAAATAAATGGCATTAGTAATCTGAAGTGATCAACAAAAGTTGAAAATGAGAATCCAAAAGTAGAAAAAAATTCGGTACAATGAAAAGTAGAACCTAAAAAAGAGAAATGTTCCGTTTTAGTTATTTGTTTTACTCTAGCAATGCATTTAGCAATTGAATCGGTGAGTGCAAAAACAACATCAGTCACAAATATTCGAAAATTCGTTTTTTGTGGAAACAAGCTGTGGGAGGCCAGATACGAGTTGAGGTCAAAAATCACGTCAATCCGGTTACTAATTCAAAAGATACGGGGCCTGTTGTTTGAACGTTGACCGTAGAAACAATGCTAGAATTAAGACTTTTTTCTTCTCTCCTGAACAATTTGAAGTTCTTGACTTACGTTGTTTATGCACTCACCGATTCAATTGTAAAAAAAAGTAACGGAGACTAAAACTGTTGCTTGAGATTTGACTTACTATTATAAGATAAAATCACGGTGAAACTCATAGCTGTGTTCATTTTAAATTATTTGATTTTTAAGCATTTATACCTTTAATAATAGTATAACTTTATCGATACAGCTATTTTTTCTGTCTGAAATAATGTCATGAATTTGTTTTGATTTATTTTTTGTTTTTTTGAAGTGTTTGTGTTGTATTTGGATAGTGGAGCTATTTCATTTGGGAAATACTAGTGACGATATGTGAGGTACTAATATAGAGGAGATGAAACTGTAAAGCTTCAGCACTTACATCGTATAAGCAGAACTCAGGACTTTGATTGTAAATCACATGTTTTACTTGAAACTCAGTAGTATCTATTGTATTTCAACATTAGAGTTAATATCAATCGAAGTAAAAACATGCAGTTCAAATCTGCTCAGTTGCTAGAGTGAAACATTTTACTCAGCAAAAACTTGTCTTTTCTATCTACACGATTCTGATCCATTGAGTTAAAAACTGGTTTTACTTCAAAATTATTTCACAGCCAGCTGTATTGTCATCAAAAGAAAATATCTAAACATTATCGCTTTTATTTGCAATGTGTTTCTTTATTGACATCATGTATTACAGAGTTTCATTTTGAAATCCATTCCAAATCCGTTAGTCTTTTTAGAAAATTTGAAACTTTTGCATTGAGCACTTACTTGGTGCATTTTTTTCAGTCTTGCTCACTTTAGTGTCACTGTTAGGGTTAATGTTAAGAAAGCACGTGTCAAAATCAAAATAGTCAATAACTGAATAAAACTTGCAGAAACTAATTCTAAATAAATAAAAAAAGTGCATTGGGGAATTTAGTTTCTGCTTTTATTTTCATAAAATTTAAGTGATAAAACTTAGAATTTTACGATTCAGCATGATCTAGAATTAAGGTTGATTACGAAGTAAGTAGTTTTCCTCTTGAACACTTTTAACGTATACCTAAAATAGAATTGAGTGTTTTATGGGCGATTCTCTGTAAACTCGTCATTTTTCACACGAAATCTGTCCGGGCACGGTTTTTTGAAATGTTCGTATAATTATAATACTATTGGTCAGAAAATGAATCCATTACTTTGGTTTGAAAGAGGGCCAATTGAAGTTTGTGTTTTTCTGATAAATCATGATAGGGAGTAAGTCCCCCGCGTAGTATAACTAGGCAGGGGACTGTGCCAGGTGACTGTGGTTTTGCTCTTTGTTGCGTAATATCTGCAAAACTATTGGAACATAATTAGTTTCGAGACTACCTATAAATTTAGGCACAAATCGTGGACATAATAACTAATATGTTTTATAATTTAATTAATTGACATTAATAAAATCATTTCCCAGAGGACTGTTTTTGCAACGACCCTGATGCATACTTTCATCACAAATGTGGCTCTCAAACTAAGCAAAGTAGCGTTTCAACACCGTTCTCTGCGATTTCGGCAAATTCACACTGATTACTTTAAACTTCATGCAAAAAAGAATCTGCAAAACTTATAGATTTTTCGTATTACAGCTTTGAATTTGTTGCAGGGGACTGTTTGAAAAAACTCCGGACAGAATTTACACGACAATTTTAAGTTTTAGAAATACGTAACTATACCTTATTTCATAAGAAAAATATAGCTTCATTATTCTATTTTTAGATATTAATTGCCAAATTTATGTAGTGTTAATAGGTTTTTTGAAATACTATCTTTAATAGTTAGACTATGGGATTGGGACAGCCAGGGGACTGTGTTTTTGGCACTTAGATAATTTCTAGAAAAAAAAATAAATTGTTATCACTCCAAATACAATTGGGCCACTAAGTATTAATGCTTTACTTGTATTAAGAGCGATAATTACTTTATTACACTTTATTATTTTTAAAATACTCAGTCCGGACAGCGAATTACCAGTTTACAGAGAATCGCCCTTATGTCAGATACCAGGCCAATTCCGAACTTGTTGTATGCTTTGACAAAGATTTCCCGCAACATTCTAGTTTTTAAAACGGTTTTGAAGCAGTTTAAATTTGTTGTCTTCCGCTATGCGTCGCTACAACAACGCACCGACTATCGCCACAACGGGCCATTCTGACAAGCTTTCGCCTGTGGCTGCATGTAGTGTAGGTCAATAGCAAAATGGTTTCAGAGCTACTATGGGCGCGTCTCTGTAAACTTGTAAGTCGTAGTCTGGACCGAGTATTTTTAAAATAACACAGTGTTATAAAATATTTATCTCTCTTAGTATAAGTAAAGCATTAGTACTATGTAGTACAATAATATTTGGACGGATAACAATTTAAGTTTTTTTTTTTTTCTAGAAATTATCTAAATCTTAAAAACACAGTCCCCTGGCTGTCCCAATCATATAGTCAAACACTTAAGGATAATGTTTCAAAAAACCTATTAACACTCTACATAAATTTGGCAATTAATATCTAAATGTAGAATGATGCAACTATACATTTTTTTTTTTGAAATACGGTCTAATTACGTATGCCTGAAACTTAATATTTTCATGTAAGTTCTGTCTGGAGTATTTTTAAACAGTCCCCTGACCCAAATTCAAAGTTGCTCTTACTCTTGCAAATCTCTTACTCTTGCAAATATTTTTTGGCGTGATGGTAAACGGAATCAGTGTGAATTTGTCGAAATTGCTGAGGATGGTGTTGAAACGCCACTTTGTTTAGTGTCAGAGCCACATTTGTGATGAAGGTATGTATCTGAGTCGTCGTGAAAAGTCCTCTGGTAAGTGATTTTATTAATGTTAATTAGTTCACTTATGAAACATATATTAGATATTATGTCCACGATTTGTGCCTAAATTTATAGGTAGTTTCGAAACTAATTATAATGTAATTATTTTGCAGATATTACGCACCAAAGTGAGAATACACAGTCCCTTGCCTAGTAATACTAGGCAGGGGACTTACCCCCTACCATGATTTATCAGAAAAGCTTCGATTGCTCCAACTTGAATCGAACTAAAGAAATAGATTCATTTGCTAAACAATAGTATTATAATTATACAAAATTTCAAAAATACACAGCCGGACAGATTTTGTATTTAAAAAAAAATGACGAATTTACAGAGAATCGCCCTTATAACAAACTTCATAAAAATGATTTTTTTCATGTATTTTTTGCAAAATCTTAACTTTGCCTTAGTCAAACGAAAAAACAATTATAAACTATTAAGAATATACTGTCAATCAACGGTAATTTAGGAATGAAATGGAATTTAGAGCAGAAAGTTATCATAGCACATAAAATATATGAAAGCAATTTTTAAACTAAAAGATTTTAAAATAGTTATAATAATAGAGCACAAGTGGGAGTTTAAAATTATTTGTAAACAAAAGTTTGAAGCATTAAGAATAAAATAAAGTTTAAGAATATATTAATGGACTTGAGCGATAATATATACTTTATTTTGACTTTGGGAAACTTGGAAGTCCTCAAGAAACTCTCCTTTGTGTTATTTGAACAGCCAAAGGAAAAAATTACTGCTAAAATAAAACTCCCCGCTTTCCTTTATCAGGTCGATTTATATTAGATATGAACCTAGGTAAAAAGGTTTGAGTGCATAGTTCCGATTACAAAAGGAGTCTAAATTTACTTGTTTGGCTACAGAACTGCAACAGCATTTTCTTTTTAACTATAAGCATTGGCACAGTAATTGACATTCCAACACATTTGGCGTCTCTTTTCAATACAATGTAAGATAGCAGGGAGATTTATTTTATATTTTGAATGTATTCAGCTCATTCATACTGCAAGCAATAGTAAGAAATAAGCAGAAATTAGTTTTTTTCAATGGAAAATTATTGCATTTCTGGGCTAAACTAAAAACTTTGAGAACTCATTGCAGCTAAACTAGGAACAATGCAGTTAAAACGCGAGACTTTGGTACATATCTAGTACGAATCGACCAAAATTCAGAATTTTTTCCAAATCCATGACCCTCGAGATTTTGCCGTCTTCACCATTCTGATTTCACAGTCTCCAGAATTACAAAGTATTATTAAGTCAGCGAGAAAGAGCAAATGTATCCATAAGGTTGTTCTATTATTAAAGGTATAGCAGCTTAAAAATTAAACAATTTTAAATGAACATAATATGGGTCTCAGCATGATTTATTTTACAATAGTAAGTCAGATCACTTTACCATGTCGCTCTCACAGGGAAAGTTTTTGTCTCCTTTACTTTTTTTCCAATCGCTAAATGCATTGCTAGCAGAAAAACAAAAACAAAAAAAAAACATTTATTTTCAACATTCTGTTCATCAGTTTTGATTGAAAATGCCATTTATTTCTTTAGCTCAATTTTCCTAACTATCTCAGAATAGAAAATCCAACTATGTATATTTCCAATTTATTAAGAGATTACATTTGAACCTATTAAAAGAATAAACATAAATTCGGTAATAATTTTCAGCTTTTTTGGTTTTTTCTAAGGAAATTAAAAATATTAAACTATTAGTTGCCTGCATAGTGCGAATACTGTAAAGTATAGTCCACTTGTAATGCTACAAATTTTAACTGCTCAGTAAGGCAAAGTGTGTGTGTCTGGGGGGGGGGTGGACAGATAGTAAAGTAACAAAGTAGATATCTTTCCTATTATGGAATGCTTTTATGGGGGAAAAAGTTTTGCTTCATGCGAAAACTGCAATTGTTCTAAGAAATTTTTAAAAGTTGTATTAACACTTCGTTCTAAACATTTTTATGTTTTTATTTTTTAATTACAGACTACATTTAGAAATGAACAGTCTTGAGAGGATTCGAACTGAAACGAAACGTGTCATCTAGATTTCGCTCACGTAAGTTTGTCTAGGTGGCGTTAATGTTTCTTTTAGTTATATATAATGTACTCAAGATTTGATTCTGGGTGAGATTTGATAACCGGCTAAAGTTAATGCCTATTGTATTAGCTCCGACAGCTCCCTTTTTATTTTAATATGTATATTATACAAATTAAACGATTTTTACTATACGTCTCTTGCTCATGCAGCCTCCGCAAACTACCAGAGAACATGGGCCTATGCCACGCAATTAGTTATTTCGAGCAGAGACGAAAGTAAAATTACTGCAATGAAAATAGTCGACATTTCGAATTCCTTTGGACTGCTGTTTTATCAATAAAAAAGATCGCCGAGTTCAATGAAGACGTCCGGGTAAATGTTAAAAAATTCTACGGGCTAAACTACAGACACTGGGCAGCCAAAATGCGAGCGGCATTCATAGGACTTGGAAGCTATCAAATCGTCACCGGAGATTCAGTGAAACCAGATGAAAAGACTGCAGACCTGAAGGAAGCGGCAAAATTTTATCGGCTGGACGAAAAGGCGTCCTTGTTATATATAGCTATCTGGACGAACATTATCAAGAACTCATCGACGATATGGTAAATTCAAGTGAGGCATGGAAACTTCTCAAAAACAATTTCGACATGCAATCCCGCGCAAGACTGGTGAGAAATTTCGACGAAATTTTTCGTATTACATTTGATACAGAATCTGAAAACATTAGAATGTTTATTGGGAGGGTAAAGTAATCTGCTACTCGTTGTAATGAAAGTAATCATCAGATAGATGGTTTATACATATGTTTTCAATTAATAAGGGACTTGCCAGATAAATTCTACGGAATTGTTCAAAAATTGTATATTGTTGATGATAAAGATTTTACTACTGAAAAAATCTCCGAAGCTTTACTACTAGAAAATAGTAGGTTAAATTTAATTGATTATGATAAGAGCAAAAACGGAAAACTCTGTATTTGTAACAAAATATGAGAACTGTAAAAATAATGCGCAAAAGTTTAATTTCGATAAAATAACTTAAAACAAGATAATGCTGTAAAAATAGGTCCATGTCATGAGTGTGGTCTTTATGGACTTTTAAAGCGTAATTGTTTTAAACTAAAATGTAAAAATAAATAGAATAAAAATTGGAAGTGAAATTCGAAAGGTTGTTTTACTGAATCTAACGTAAATCTTAATCTAATGTCAAATGTACTTTACAATTCCAATTATGATTGTAATGTAGGATTTGTAAAAAAATATTAATAGTAACTTTATTTACCATTCTGGTGCTACAAATCATTTTGTTAATGATAAGATTCATTTAGAAAACTTTCGTGAAATAAAAGAACAAATATGTCTGCTGCTACTGGAAATTCTCATACACCTATTAAAGGCGTTGGTACGTTAAAATTTCTTGTAAAATGTGATGGGGACTTTGTAGAAGTAAATTTGAGAGATGTATTGTAGGGTAGGTGGGGGCAAAGACCTGCACGGGGCAAAACCCTGCATCGACTTTTTGAATAGACCGCCTTAGATTTGAGAAGCGGCCGCCTTGGTGCAGTTGAGGAATTGCAACAGGTGTCCACCGATAAAAGCTGTAGCGTCTGAGAAGGCAACGTGAGGAGAAAATGAGGTGAGTTCGTTTTTCATGGTTTTGATGTAATTTACTTCATACTTCAGTTCAATGTTATGTGAGATAGGGTTTTACCAAACGTATCAATTAATTATCGATGAATAGCACTGTGACTAACCCTTGATGCTGTGGATTGATTTTGATTTTTCTTCTCGTCAACTAGCCCTACCAATCCACCATTTCCCGTACTTCAAACGGGGCAAATCCCTGCAGGTCATTTGGGGCAAGTCCCTGCAACCCTCGAGTGCAGGGCTTTGCCACAGTTAGCACTGGATAATATTTTCGCATTTTTCATTCCATTTTAAGTCTAACTATGAAATATTTATCCTCAACTATTAACCTTCAAAAAATATTTTGGAAATTTTTAGTACCTAGTATGTAATTTTTTACTTTCATGTTTTTTTCGGCTTTACTAGTCTTTTCTAGTTTACTTTTTCAAAGTTACCTATGTATTCAAGCATTTCCCTTTATTTTATGACAAATTAAAAGACTATTTTGAAAGTTTTTGGTAGTAGTATTTTTTTTTATTCCATACCTCGCAAATTGGGGCAAATCCCTGCACTGCAGGGGTTTGCCCCATAAACTGGGGCAAAGCCCTGCATTTTTTTTAAAATTTATTATTCGGATTATTCCAAAACTAATGATTGGATTTGATTGATGTTTCCAGTATTTGAAGATAAGATCCCAAACTAAAACCCACAACTGAATTTTCGAGTAAATCATCTCCTGGCTAGTCGCTATGGTGAAAAAACTGGAAATTGCAGGGCTTTGCCCCCACCTACCCTATGCTCCCGATCTTAGACATAATTTGTTTTCAGGACTTATGTTAGATAAATATGGCTGCAAAACTGTTTGTGAAAACGGTAAGGCTATCATTTATTCCGCAGATCATAACAAATGGTTTGAATTTAGGCAAGGCAATAAATTTTATGTAATTAAACTAATTTGGCCATAAAGTAACTTAGAAAACCCTGCAGCAAACGTAATTTCTAGTGAGACAATTGAACTTTGGCATCGACGTTTTGCTCATTGCAATTATCGTAAATTGAATCATACCTCAAAGAATGGGGATGTAAATAATTTACCAGAAATTCCAATTTATATGAGTATGTGTGGAATATGTCAAGAGGCTAAATCAAAACGCTCATCTTTTAAAAAATCAAATGTAGTGAAGGCTCAAAATTTGTTAGACCGCGTTCACACAGACATGTGGGGAAAGGCTCCAGTTAAAACTGAAAGTGGTTATGAGTAGTATCTTTCAATAATAGATGAATATTCAGGTAGAGTATGGATATATTCCTTAAAGGCAATGTGAGAGGTATTTCCAAAGTTTAAAATATTTCTTTCATTTGAAGAAAACCAAATTGACTGCAAATTAAAATGTGTTCGCGGTGATAATGGGGTGTAATATTGTCACAAGGAGTTTGGGAAATTTCTCGAAGAAAGAGGGATTAATCATGACAGAACTGTGTTAATGACACCGGAAATGAATCGATTTGCAGAGTTCTTTAATGGTTACGCAATGAATGCAGTCCGTGCAATGTTAATAGAATCTAAGTTACCAACAAAATTTTGGCTTGAAGCGCTATTTCATTACGTAGGGTCATCTGGGGTAATTCCTGGTCAAAAAGCATTAACATCCAATTATCACAAAATCAATCTAAGTTAGAGTTACAAATTTTGGTATGGAGGAAGTACATTGGGATGTCCATTGAATAAAATATTCATGCTATCAACAATACATAATGAACTTGAATAATTGTCGTTAATTAGTGACCAGGAATTACCCCAGAGATGGGGTAATTCCTGGCCACTTACGGGGCAATTATTGGTCACTCACATGATTGATGCAAATACATACATTTTGTAAGCACATTATTATTACAAGTTATTAAACTAATTAGATAAAGAATTTATTTATATATATAGCTAATTAAACACTGTATTTAGTTTTTTTAAGGAAGAATACACTTTTTTTCAACATAATATCTTTACTTAATAAAACTTAGCCAAAATACTTTTTGTACACTTTGTATGCAATAGCTACAGCTTTTATATCTGTTGTGAATGAATCTTCACCTACCAAATAAATAGGTCCATAAAAAATATGGTGCACATGCACTATACCCACTGAGCACATGCTTCTGTCTGTTATGAACATGTTAAGGTGAACAGTTAAGTGAATAGTACAATGCATTACAGTTAAGCATTTTTCTTAGTATAATTAAGAATAATTATTAAAATTTATAAAATAATTGTATGAAATTTAACAAAGAAAAATTCAGTATATTATATTGTATACTTATCTTTAACAGATAATAATGTTACATTGCGGTTACAGTTAACTTCGCAGTTAAGGCTCACAGCGTTACATATAGTTTAAATCAATGACATATGTCAATAATTAGCGGAATAATAATTCATAAATATTAAAAAAAAGGACTGACCAGGAATTACCTCACTGACTAAGAATTACCCCAGTAACCAGGGGTATTATTTGGAGCCTTCCTGCAAATTATTCAAAACAATAATGGTAAATCCAAAACTATTTTTCAGTAACTGACATAGTACCTAATTCAACCAAAAAAAGAAAAAAGAAAAATATTCAGAAGTTTCAGTTTGATCACGATCTTTGTATAAATGTATCAAAACTAAGGCCAATCTTGTTTTACGAAATTTAACAAGCGATTTTAAAAAGAATTTTTTTTTCAAACTAAATACACAGTCAACTCATAATTAAGTAATGAATTGCAATGAAGATAGTTCAGAGTACCTCTGTGATTTTTTTCACTTTGCTGAAGGATTATTAAGACATAAAAAGGACTGTGACCAGGAATTACCCCAGAAACTTGCTGACCAGGAATTGCCCCGGGTGACCCTACATGTAAGAAATCGAATTCCTATAGGTAAAAGTCCTATTGAGTTATGGTATGGAAGAGTTGCAAGTGTCAAACATTTTAGGATATTCGGCTGTTAAACTTATGCTCATATTCCTAAACAAAAAAACGGATAAACTTTCACCTAAAGGAAATCCGGGCGTTATGGTTGGTTATACAGTAAATACGAAAGGATACCGAATTTATTTTAATTCTAATGGTAAAGTAATTGAAACTATTCATGTCAAGTTTGATGAAACTAAAATTGCAATGGACGTGATCCTGGGCCAAAAGAACTCTGTACCTTTAAGGAAAAATAAAATTGTTAGAAATGTAAAAAACAAAGTTGCTGAATATCAATCAGACAGTTTAAGTGATAGTGATAAGGGAAGTGAAAACGTAGAATTAAAACCTTCTCTTTCAAAATTTAAGTCTGAAG
>JAXGGA010018698.1:0-21537 GCA_038373865.1 Uloborus plumipes | reverse complement strand
TAAACGTATAACATATCTCATTTGAAGTTATGAATGATTGGCACTAAACTTTATTATTTGAAATAAATAGTCAGTTAATAAGTGAATGACCTTGGCAATTGTAGTATGGTCTTTAAGTGTACAACTGCACATAACGCTTGAGCGCCGCGCTTGCTCTTCCTGGTAGCCCAATGCTTACGTTCACTTATTTTGCTACTATCAATTGCGGTTTTTTTTTCTTCGAGTTAGCTGAACTCCAATAGTAAGAACGTTCTTTTTAGTTTATATTACGTGTAAGCCATTTTTTCCCATCCACGTGAGTACTTCTATGTAGTTATCACATGTTACTTAGGGCATTTCAAAATGTCCAAGACTCGATCACAAGACCGAAGTCCATTGTTTGGAATTCCTCAAATCTTCAAACATAATATTCTACATACGTATTCGGGTGTTATAAGACATAATTTATATATACGCCTATAATTTTTATAAACAAATTAAAAGGAACCTGCTTATATAGATGTGTGTTCCCGTGTAAGGAATAATCTTAAATGCTTATGGGGAAAAGTTCACTTCCTTCTATATCGATCAACGAAAATAATCTAAGGTAAGATAATACTATACGAACTATCTCAATGTTAAAAGGAATTTAAAACAAAAAAACCAAAATGTACTATTTTTTTTTCAAAAAGGTTGTGTCTTTTAGAAAATCAGTTGAGCAAAATCTGTTTGATATTTCATTACGAAAATGCAAGGATTTTGTTCTCTGTTCTTGCAAAATTAAAGTTCCTATAGCTGAAAGGGTATTTTTAACGGATCAAAGAACACTAGATAAAATGATAATTGGAAATGTTGATACAAAAGCAAGCAAAATGATTGAAAAGTGATTAAAACGGAATGACAAAGCAGCTGAAAGAGCTAAAAATACTCAACTGCAAGATATTGTGGAAACAACAGGTACACTTTCTACTTTTAATACAGGACAGATTTTGAATTTTTCTAATTCTTCTCACGAAAATGAAGTTATGATTTCTGCCTATGAATAACTTAAAACAAAAAGCACAATTATAAGTCAAGATTATCCTTCAACTTCGCAAATGAGAACTAGACTTCCAAATGTAGCACAGGCCTGTGACAGAACTGGTGTCCGATAGGTCAGCTTCAATCCTCATAGATGCTGCTTTGCAAGATATAGGAATAATTATGAAAGAAGATTCTTCTAAAATAGTCCATCGAAGTAAAATTAGAAAGGAAAGGAATAAAAACTGTCTTGATTTGAAAAGGAAAAGTGAAGAACTCTCTTCATCACGAGAATATGGATTGTACTTCGACAGTCAAAAAGACAAGACTTATTTAAATTAAGGAAGGAAAAAGGAGAGCTAAAATAACAATCACCGAAGAGCATAATGCTTTAGTTTTAGAGAATGGATCTAAAAATGTTGACCATGTCACTCCCAAATTTAGTAGTTTAAATGCCATAAAAATTAGCACATTAAGTTTTTTAGAGAAAAGTGCTGAAATTTCTAAGGTACAAACGTGAAACGGAACAGTGGTCAATACAGGATCAAAAATGGTTTAATAAGACAAATTGAGCTCTCTGTTGGACGACCTTTACAATGGTTTATTTGCTTATTACATACTAATGAATTACCGATACGTCATCTAATGGAGCATTTTGATGGAACAATTACAGCAACTTTAGGGTTTTGTGGAAACATTGGGGGAAAACTAGAATCTTGTGAAGGTATGCCTGTAGTTCACTTTTGAGAGGATAGAAGTAACTTTGCCCGAGATCGCCTTCAATGAATTGAGTACGAACCAGTGGTATCTCAACGAAATTTGAACTGGAATTTCAAATGGAAAAATTCCGTTCAACTTGTCACCAAATGCTCCAGAAAAAATGAGTCATGCCAGATGGCTAACGAAAGCAAGTAGAACTTTGCGGCCCATCGGAGAACTTGAAAATATTAACACAATATGTTATTAGAGTGGCATGCATATGGTTTCTAAATCATTATGTCGGTATTGTAGTTAACATTTTTACAGCATAATAAAAAAAATCTTGATTTCTACCTAAAGAGCTAAAGAATATAGTAGATAAAACACTGCGATGAAACGTTTATTTTGGGAATCCGGAGAAAATTATACTATCTATGCTGTCTGATGATCGAATACACGTGAGAAAGTTGGGCCTTCAAAGATTTTTAGAGTGTAGACGGATGGCTGAACTCGATAAAAATGTTCGAGAACTCAAGATTCTCATTGTACATTTCAACGTAGATAACTATATGGATTTAATTGACTGGAATTCAGTTAACCTTACCGAGCACCCGATTACGAAGTCTATTTCTTCTAATGAGATGAACTAGATGATGATTTTGGATATTCCTGAGGATATTAATATTTTAAAATATCCGTGTCATTCACAAGAAGTAGAGCTCTGTATACAAATAGTTACTGATACATCAGCAGCTGTATGTGGCAATGACGTTCTGGACGGATTTATAAGATCAGGGATAGCATCGAGAATTTTGTTGCCTAAATTTGAAACTAAAAGACAATATTGTGAAGTTCTGGAAGACAACTAACTTAAATATTTAAAGACAAATTATAGGAGTTTTAATGGAGCTTGTTATGCAGTCATCTTTACCTGACGAGATCTTGGTTTCTTTTCTCAAGGAAAACATGCAAAGAGCGGCATTAAACTTTCTTAAATCTAACGATTTTATGGAATTTTCTATGGTAAATAGGCAGATGAAGATAACTTCGTAGGAAGCTAAAACTTCAGAGACATGGTTATACCTATAGGTGGCAACTTTTCCGCACACAGGCTAATTAATTGCGATAAACTTTTTTTTTTCGAGCGTTTTCACTCCACCCTAATATATATATATATATATAGCGTCATTCCATGAAAATGTCAACCTCAGCCGAAGAAATAAAAATACCGAAGTAAAAAAAGTATCAAAAAATAAATGAATAAATACATTTAAAAAAATCACACAACATAAGAAGTTAAAAAATTGAAAAAGTATTGTAATTATCACTGAGATTAGCCGTAATAAATAGTTTGTAGTGTGTCTATACTGCTTATGATTCGATGGTTACGTTAGTCACGTTACGTTAGTCACACTCCATCTTGAGTAAAAGTGACACTCAAGACTAAAAAAAATTAAGATTTAATAAATGTGTTTTATGTTTTTAAAAGCCAACTTTACACATTTTTCAAATATATCATTCAATTTTTAACACTTGCTTAACTTTGAATTTTTGCCTCACAACATGAGCATTCATTTTCAGGGTTGCAAAAATGTTACGTTAGTCACGCTGCTATTTTGGTTGAAAAAATATCTACTGTCAGTAATTTTGTTCTAAATTCTAAGCAGAAATGATACATAGATACCATGTACATGGTAAATCCACCAGCAATAACTAACAAATATTTTTTATCCTTTGAGTTACAAGTAAAAACAGTTACAAAATCAGCTCTGAATGTTACGTTAGTCACTATGGAATGACCCTTTATATATATATATATATATATATATATATATATATATATATATATATATTATATATATATATATATATATATATATATATATATATATATATATATATATATATATATATATATATATATATATATATATATATATATATAAAAAAAAAAACAAGAATGTTTGAGTTTATTGTGTGGTAAATTTTTAGACTTTGAATCATCAATTAAATAATACGTTTACTATTTTTTTAGTATCCATTTTTAGTGTTTTGGAAACACTATGAATTGCCTTACATAAATTGAAAGAGAAGAAGGAAATTGCAATACTCTTCCTTTATACGGGGGGGGGGGCGGAGGGGACTAACATAGATAAAGAGGTGGAGGTGAAGGGGTTCATGATTTTTTTTCCTTTAAGCTGCGTTTTGAATACTTAAATTTCGAAGAATTCACTCCAGATTTCCCATTTGAGCCCGAATATTGTACTTATGATCCTCTTTCGAATAATGACCCTCTCCAAAACCATAAATTGGATCTGCCCTTGGTGGGGTTACATTCAGGAAAATATGCTTTATATTTCAATGATTTATATCAGAAGCTAATCAGCTTCACACACACAGAAGACAGCGAACAAAGTGATTTTGCCTCCAGACAAGCACACAGAAACATTTACGATACATAACATAGAGAAGAAAATAACGCCAGGGTACGGGAGGGAATGAAACCCATGACCATTGACATGCGAAGCGAAGCTTTCACCACAGAGCTACGGAGGACACCAGGCAAAAGAATTTCAAATTATTTTATCATTAATTCATTTCTACCCACTTCATTCCCTGATCTTTTTTTTTTTTTTTTTCAGAATTATGCACTGAATAAGGCTACAAAGCCATTTTTCTTCTTATTGTTTTAAAGTAAAAGCGAAACTCCCCGCCTCGTAGCATTAACATTAAAATAGTGCTTTCATGCAAAGAAGCATAATACAGATCCTGTGATTTTGAAGTACTATAAATAAATTATTTGCGATAAACATTTTAGAGCTTTATATAATGTTAATATAATGATGCCTATATTTTTAAAAGCAACATAACTTTATAAAGGAGTGAATATACTATTGCATATCATATTTATTGTAAGAATAAAGTTTGGATACTGCATTGTTGCTCTAATTTAAAAACGCCTAAATGGACAGTGCTGGTTGGACACTGCTGGAAACTGCTGGTTGAATTTTTAATTTATGATTAATCTATGTATAAATAAGATCGAATTAAGTTTATCATATTTTAAACATTTTAGATGTTCCGAATAGTAAATAGTGTCCTACAGATTATCTACATTATTTGCATGGATGGTTAAAATGTGCTTTTTGTCTCCTTGTTTGTTAACTTATAACCTGAGTAGATTTTTTATCTTTTTATTCAAATATTCCTTTTCTAGTTTTCTTTCTTTCTTTTTTTTTTGTTTAAAAAATTAGAAATATGAAAATTTTATTAGATAAAATGTTCTTTAACATTCTACCAACGATTAAATGCAAATAAAAATAGCCTCTCTTCAACTGCAAAAATTAGTTCTGTTAACCCATTAATGCCTGACATTTTTTTTTTTTTTTTCAAAGATATTTTGTTATACTGGTTACACGGCTACAGAACACACTTTACAGTGGTTATGTGCTGAAATCTGTTAATAAACGAATTGAAGCAACACTAAGGTACTAATTGAACACTGTTATTTGGTTGAAATGTTCATTTTTGGTAAATTCAGACCCTTTTTGGACCGTTCCTAAAAAAGGACGCTAGGCATTAATGGGTTAAAATAAGAAAATTCATTATTTTTAACTTTTTTAAAATTATTAAGATGTCCCTTTAGATGCTAAGGTTTTTCACATATTTATATCCTGCAACTGATAATCTAAGTGTATTTTCGTGGGAATGACATGCTTTTAAAATATGTTCTACATACAGCAGAAGGCGTCTGAGCCGCCAATTGTATATTCTTTTAGCTCTCTTTTATTTTGTCTTCACAGCTGCGTTTTAACGCAATATTTCTCTTCTCAGCATTTCCTCTAATTGCATGTCAGTTGTCTTGCATGTCCATAACTTCACATTACTAACTGACGAGGTTTTTAAACGAGTTAACAGATCGGTAAAATAAATATTCTTTGCAACCACAGTTCAATTAGCTTTTCCTGTTGTTTCCTCTTTGGGATTGAAAAAAAATAATAAGAAATGCCGATGTTAACTTTTTCCCAAAAGAGCAAAAAATGATTCCTAATTTTAGTGGAGAAAATCTCCAAAACGAGGAAGGAAAGTAAGGTAAAGACATATGATCCTATTTGGTTTGATATTAAGATGCATTACACCGTGAAAGACGGTCCGAAGCATATTATACTAAAGCTCATTCAAACAGCAGGACGTTTTCAGAATAACATTAAAGAAATCATTAATCCCTTTCATTGCTTCATTTAAAGAAACTCCCTGTTCTGGTTCTGTCATCCACAGACTATGAAGTGGCGCGGTGATATGGACGACACGTAGTACTTCAAGAGTTAAAAAAAGGTAACAGGAGAATATTGAAAGTTTGAAATGAGCCACTACTATAGTACGTCACGTTAGATCCTTTCAAGTTTTCTTAGTTAATTTTCAAGCAGCACATTAATATGAACTTATTGATCTGCCCAAGTGTAATTTGATACCACTTCCATTGTAATGAAATATGGGCACTTCAACTAAATTGAAAGTCAAAGCTCTGCCAGAACTTAAATATTTGATATTACACTTAATTGGTAGAGAGATGTGCAAAACTTATGACATAGGTCGCAAGAAAATGTTGCAAGTATGAAAACCAAGCCGATTTTACCATCTAAAAGTAACAATCGGATTAAGATCTTTGATGAAAAATTTAATACAAAATCAGAATTTAAAGAACTTCATCCTAATGAATCACACCCAAATTGGTAGATATATTGGGTAGGGTGTGAGTGGAACTTGACCTGCTGCTACAGCCACGTGGTTAGGCCAGTCATTTAGGGAAGGATGGGGCTCAAAAGGGTGGAGTCAATCGCTCCTCCTTCCCACAACTTTATGTAATTAATTTGATTGGGCTTGGTTTTTGTTGTTTTCCAATGAAACTTGCATTTGGTTTGCACACTTTGTCCACCTCCCCTGGACAAATTTAAAATGACCACCGTGCACGTGATGAGTCCTGGGTCATTTTAGCACAAAGGAAAGGTATGTGAAGCATTAAAATGGATGTTTAATAGTATACTTTTATGGCTTGATGTCAGCTTCCAAATTTTTGAAACAATATAACTTTTGCTCAAAATATGGTATTTTCAGGCTTTCTGCGCGAATTCAAATGTTCGGCAATATACCATGAAATCTTTTCGAGGTATTTCAGTTGCTACAAAGAGTCCTTTTTGTAATATTAGAAAAAAATTAAATTATTCTTTGAAAAAACAAAAATCTTTAAAAATTGCTGATTTTCTCTTTTTTTTCAACTTGAGGGCTTTTGCGCGATTTCAAAAATAACTTATATATTTTTTAATTATTTTTCCCACTATTAGGATGCCAATGGACCAGTTTTCTGCACTATTAGAAATTGATTAGATTAAAAAAGTGTTTTTCGCCCCACCCTAATATATATATATATATATATATATATATATATATGTGTGAGGTGTTTAATTAAGTAACACTATTTCAAGATTTCAATGTACACTATTTTCGTAAAACGCTATTATGCACTATTTCAAAGTTGATGATGACCTTTCCCAATCCAGTTTACTGTTTGAATCTTATAACCTAAAAGCATAGAACGACACGTGCTGAGCACGAAAATGCAAATGACCTTAATATGCAAAAATACATTTCGAAAGAATTTTTGCCTATTCAAGTCAAACATCCGCATACTTTCGAACAGGATGACTGAAATAGTTTAATCCTATACTCCTGTTTATAAACAAGCATTCGTTGAAATTCCGACTTCATCAACTAGCTTTGTAAACAATCATTTTCATGAAAGTTTTTTAAAACTATTAACTGACTCTAAAGTATAATCATTTTTTCTTTAAAGGACGAAATGCTTCCTTATTTTTATCTCCGAGTCATTCTTTTCGATGATTGATAAAGTTTTCAAATGCTCTGACTTTTGTCATATTTAAATCTTCATATTCTTAATTGTTCTTTGAATACAAAATCATTAATTTTACCCTTAAAACTTTTGCTTTTTTTCTTAGAGAGAACTTAATATTTTCATTAATCTTCTTCTGTTAAATTTTTTATCACCTTTTTCAAATGTCTGTTTCTCAAATCATTTCCTTTGTGTTTCAAATACAGTAGAGTCTCGAAAATCCGAGTATCAAAAGTCCGAGGTTCCGATTAATCCGAGTCTATCTTTAATAGCTAAAAGGATAATTTGTAGTAAAATCTGAAAATAAGAATCAAAAGATTCTTAGGCTATTGGAAAATTTCCTTTTGTGCTCACAATAAAGAAGTAAAACAGAAGTATTGAGAAGTCGGTGTCAAACACATTCACCAAGTATCACGAAATATGCTTCAACTACTAGAGATATATTAAGACATGCTTTGGAAATAATAACTTAATATGTAAAGCGACTTGAAATTAAAAGTTTTTTTTCTCATGACGTTCGAAGAGTCTTACGTTTCTACCGTTAAAAATTTCCCCCGGATAATCCGAGTTTTCAGTATTCCAACGTAGCGTGAGCCTCAATTACCTTAGATTTTCGAGACTCTACTGTATTAAGAATCTTCTCCTTTTCTTTTTCGTATTTCTTCCCCTTTTTGACCAATCACTAATAAATTTTTGGTAATTTTTAAAGTTTCTTACTCTATTTTATTTTGAATTCTAGTGTTTTTTAAGAACATACTGTCGCACACTTTCTAATCTAAGCTGCAGGAAAAAATATTTCTTATTCAGCAGCATACTCGCAGCCCGGCAGCAGAAATGACGCATGTCAAATATGTGAAAAAATGTTCTAACTATTCATTCACTCTCAAAATGTAATGTTTTTCCTGCTACAAAAAACTCCCACATACTTAGTTTACTATGTTTTACTAAATGGTGCATCGTGGCGTATAAACGAAAAAAAACCAATAGTGATACGAGATTATTTAGCAATTTAGAAGAAATATTGTTTTAATGTTTTATACATAATTAATTTAGACTACAAAAACCAACTAATAGTAAATATAACATCATAAATGCTTTGAGCACATTGCAATATTTCAGAATAATTCAGTAGTATTACGTAAAACCTTGAATTTTTCCCCAATGTACTCTTTTGAGTTACGTCATTTCTCCTTTAGGGGAGCGATTTATATGGTCAATTCCTCTTGGATAGTGCAATTTTTTGTCCAAAGCTCGTATCAACCTTAGAAAAGTGTGTTTCATTTTTACTATTATTTTTATTATTTTTTTAATTCTAAACAACAAAATTACAGGCATTTAACACTGCTAAATATTACCCATTTATACGAAAGCTTGCTATACATTTTCTATAGTAAGAATTCTATAGTACAGAAGAAGGCTTAGGCATAAGCTTTAGCAGATAAACCGCTTTATTTATTCCCTGTTGGATTTAACTCCTGAGAGATATGCTACACTGCAAAAAACGAACCGTTGTTTTTACAGTATAATACTGGCAGTCAAGGTTCCAATTCAAAACTGTAAAATGCACAGTAATAAACTAAAACTAGTAATTTTACAGTTTCTTACAGTAAAGTTAAAATGTTTAGTTTATTGCCGTAAAATTTAACTGTACTATACTGAAAAAACAGCAGTATAATACTGTAATACTGGCAGCAGGTTCCAGTTTGAAACTAAAATGCAAGGTAATAAACTGTTAAATTAGTAATTTTACAGTTTAATGCTGTAAAAATAGCAATTTTTCAGTTTATAACTGTACAATTAGCAATTTTTGAAGTTTATTACTATAAAATTAGCTGTATAATACTGTGAAAAAAAATTCATTTTTTACGGTGTAGTACACTTTTTGCTGCCACAAATGTGAGACTCTTTATCACTATTTTTATATAGTCCAATTTCCAACTCCCACATCAACTACAATCTTTATGTTTCTTCTCGTGGGAAATGTAATTTCACCTTTTGCAGCCACTAATGTGTTTACTCTATACTCAAACAAATCCTCGCTGTTTTATTACTCGTGCATAAATTTATCAAAAACCGCAAAAAATAATGCTGAATAGTGTCGACCCATTCCAGCATCGAGACAAAGAAGCGAGAAAAAAACGGCTCGATTTTTTCTGCTTTCTCGTTTAGAGAAATTTAAAAAAAAAATTCTCTTCCTCTTTTGTTGCAACCAAAACAAAAATAAGTTTGGATTCTTAGCTTTTTCCAAGTTAAGTTCTGTAAGTATAGGCATGCAGATTGCAGCATTGCTTTGTCATCCCGCTTAGCCGCCTTTACTCAGTATAAGGAAAGAAAGGATAATTATATTTTTAAAAGTGGACTGTGTGATGAATTTCACTTTTACATCGGAGTCTACACTACTGGACTTAATTCTGGACACTTTTTAAAGATTTATTTCACATTGTATGATGAGTTATTAGATTTATTTATTTCAATTAAATCATTTGTTTATAACTTCTCTAATATATATGCATTCATTTCATGTGAATATCATCTATTATTTTATTTTCAAATATTAAACAGTAGCAAATGTTACACTAACAATAATGTAATAAAATTTCACAATATTACATTAATATATAATAATCAATAATAAATGAATTATTATAAAAAAGTCAATATTTGCAGAAAATATATATTACTGGAAACCCATAACTTTTTTTTATCACATTTCGTTGCCAAAATCTAAATAAATCAAAATTCATTTGAACACGATTTTTGTTCATAGTTTTCCTTATAAAATAAAGTAAAGGTAATATTCACATGAATTGAGTACACACATATTAGAAAAGTGATAAATAAATAATTTAAATAAATAAATAAATCGTATCAATAAATTAATCGTATAATTCAAATAAATAAATCGTATAATTTATTAAACAAAACGATGAAATTTTTAAAAAATTGAGAAGTGCCCAGAATTAAGTCCACTGGTGTATCCCGTGCTCTACCCATTGAAAATACTATCACACAAAATGCCCTTTTCTCGTACTAGTAGTTGGAAATTTTCAGCGTGTATTCAAGCGTGAATTCAAGAGGTTTGAAAGGATCTTACAACCCTTCTCCGCATGAAGCAACCAAAGACAGCCTATAATTACGTTCTGGGGACTTCAAGTTTAAAAAATTACAAGGGGAGAACACCAAACCCACTATTTATGTCCGAGTATCACGTTTATGACCCTTCCGATTTGGGTGGTCTTATTTTAATAATGACACCTTTTTGTTTATGGTAGATGTTGGCCTAAAGTCTTAATTCTTAATTGTCCCCGTAGCAATTATGGACTTGAATATCAACCAAATGGGAATTAAAAAAAAAAGAAAGGAAAAGAAAAGAAATAAAACTAAAATTAATTTAACATCAACAACAAAAAAAATGATAATAATAATAATAATAATAATAATAATAATAATAATAATAATAATAATAATAATAATAATAATAAAATTAATATAAAAAGTAATAATAATAATAAAATTAATATAAAAAGTAATAATAATAATAATAATAATAATAAAATTAATATAAAAAGTAATAATAATAATAATAATAATAATAATAATAATAATAATAATAAAGATAATGATAATAATGATAGTAATAATAATAATAACATAGCTAATGAAACGAATATGTAGAAAGAAATTCATCGTACGGGCATGAATTTTTACTCCTTATTAAGTTGTTAAGTGATTATGATGAAATGATATTTTCAAATAATTCCTATTCTCTAAAATTATTTTATCATGTATGTAATGAGGCAAAATTACTTCAATACCTGTAAATATGATAGAGCAAAAAAATACACTATTTATATCTGAAGAAAACAGGCCGTAACCATCTATATCTTTAAACGAATCTTATCCATTACCACTTTCCTTTAATTATTGTTTTCAGTTTTGGTACATTTGCATTTAACACAAGTTAATGCTGTTAAGCTTAATTCAAAGGTCAAGGATTTCATTAAGTTATGCTTAGTTGAGATGAAAATAATCACTAATGGGATTGCTTTGTTCTGGTTGAAGCATGATTACCATGCTCTCATTTTAATGATGTACTTGTGTGCACTGAATCAACCGTTCTTTCGTAATTATTTATTTTCGGAGATAATAAATTTTTTGTTTTCCATATTTGGATTTAAAAATGAAATGCTTAAAACTTTTTATTTGAAATAAAAATTACTATATTTCATCGAAAAGCAGTTATCACTAGATGCGGATTATACTATCGTGCTAAGCACAAAAGTGGGTTCTAATGTTAGAACTGCATCAGCTTTAAGCAGTCCACTTTATTCCAGACAACTTTTTTAATCTTCTTCCCATTCATATTATATTAAACACGGTGGATTTGTTATACCGGACAACTCCTTTTCTCTCGCTATCTATTTTCTCTTTTATGTTTCTAGACAGATTAGTATTGTTATGCAATATGATTAAACAACATAACGCTTTACTTCATAACTTAATGCTATCTCGTGTAATTTGAAAATTGGAAATAGCAGCCTTTGTATCAAACGCAGCAAATAAGGATAACTATATTATTGCAACTGCATGATTCTTCACGAAAAGCAACTTTTATTTATTGATTTACTTTTTCTGTTATTATAACTCTTCAAAATCCCTCTGCACAAAATCAAAACATTGCCCCACCCAGGTCATTGATCTGTCATATGCGTGGCTGCTTGCTTAAGAAACAGAATATTTCCTTAAACTTGCTGCATTCCTTGTTCATATGATATACGAGACTTTAAAATGTTTAAGAACAATGCTGTATAAATCAGCTCCTGGAAAACAGGCTGGAGACGGAATCCTTTGAAAGATAGCGTCAAGTGTCAGTAGCTAAGAAGCACGCTAGACAAAAGATCTGAAGAGAAATAGAATCCTTAAGTCACCGACGAGTGTGACGAATACCTCTTAAACTGTAATTCCGGTTTTGTTTAAGGGCAGTTACATGTTAATGGTAGAAAAAGCGAATTTTGAAGGAGGCATGGATTTTTTTTAAATAATTTTGTTAAAAAACCAAATTTTTGTCCAGAGCCCCCCCCCCCCCCCCCGGGTTGAAGATCATGGGAGGTCACGGTGACCTCCTAAAAACTTTTTTTATTCCACAATTTTGCTTGACGTTTCTGAAAATTCGGGGATATATACTGCAATTTTTAAATGCTCAAATGCCTTTTTTAGATTTGTACACACCAGTATTTTATCATTTAGTAAAATTTAAAGAGCCATTCAGCAAATTGCGAATATCCGCCCTCTAAAAACTTTATGTTCGTAGCGCCCCTGTTTACCTTTATTCTTCAAATGCATTATTTTAAAATACACCGTAAGAAAAATGTGGACTAGAGTTGAAATGATGAGAGGACCATTTGGACGTGTTAGAATGATAGTGAAGCATATTATGATTTCAATTATGTAGGAATTAGGGATTCCTCTTAAGTTTCTTAATTAGTTACTCAGAAAAAAAAAAACTTAAGTATGTTGACTACCAGGAGGGCTTCAAAAATGTCTTTTCACCTAAACTGCTGCTTGGATGAGAATTATAGTGCAAGTCAGTTTAAATACTGCTAATTACACTACACTGCAAAAAATGAACTGCTGTTTTTACAGTATAATACTGGCAGTCGAGGTTGTAATTTAAAACTGTGAAATGCACAGTTAATAAACTGTAAAACTAGTAATCTTAGTTTCTTACTGTAAAGTTCGCAGTTTTACAGTTTATTGCCGTAAAACTTAAATATATTATACTGTAAAAACAACAGTATAATACTGGCAGCAGAGGCTCCTGTTTTAAACTGTCAAATGCACGGTAATAAATTAAAATCAGCAATTTTACAGTTTAATACTATAAAATTAGCTGTATTATACTGTAAAAACAACCTTCATTTTTTAGTGAAGCTGTCAGAATTTTCTGCAATGTTTTAATTTTTATAACATGCCTTGAATGTACTTGACTTTCTCTCAGTAAATCCACCGTAAATGGGGAATATCCGAGGTGAAAGTCATTTGAAGTTACTTCAGAAGTTACTGGTAACTTTTAATAAAAGTTGATTCTTTATTCAAAGCAAATCCTGTTCTTGAAGTCAAAATAAAGCAGTATTATTTTTTTTTGCAGTTGATTTTTACAAGACTTTAATTTATTCGAAATTATGTAAGAATAACTTACACCACTCTCATCTTAATCACGGCATTTATTGTGATGGAAAAAATTGAATTTCCGGTTCCAACTTTCCCTGGCATTTTTAAGATTTAATTCCGATTGCTTGCCCTAAGAGAAAGTTTTAAAGTATTTTTCTCGTGAATCTTCATTTTGATTTCGGCTAACGAAAAAAGAACAAAAAAGAAAGAAAAGGAAAAAAATCAATGTAAAAAAAAGCACAAAGTGTCTAGAAAATACTGCTAAAGCTAATTTTTAAAGCTACAACAGAGCCCCTTCATCACTGATAAAAGTGCTCAACACAAGAAAGTCACGAAATGAGTGAGCGAATTGAACTTATGACAAACCTTATTAGCATTTTCTTAACAATTTATGCTTTATTTATATTATTTTTCTCATAGCCGGTGCGATTGAAGAATTCAGCATAAGCGAACTATAATTCGGCGCTCCTCTCCTCCCATTTCCACGACATCCACGGTTACCGGGATATGTAAGTGAGCCATTAAGAAGGTACGTATGATTAACCAAATTAAACACAAATCAATTAAACTTAAATGTAAAAATATTTTTGGAAATTTTATTTTTTAAATAAAATTTTTTTGTGCAGAATAAAAGCAAGTTTGACTAACTGAACAGCTTTAAATACCTTGACGATTCAAAATTGTTCGTGAATTTTATTTGAAAAAGCTTATTTGTTTAAAAATGGTATATTTTGTATTTGAAATTCCACCATAGAAAAAGCAATCGTGGAACAGGACATTTCTTTATGATGTTCCGCTGCTCCTATTTTTAAAAAATATTTCTAATAATAAATTTTAAATAAAATAATTCATGATTTCAGCTAAATGCCACATAAATAAGTATTTTTTAAAAGTTATTTTTTCGTAACGTTAATTTCTCAATAAGCTCATAGGTGCAAAATAAAAGTATAGTAGTAAGAAAGTATTGCTACTCTACTAGCCATAAATACCTTGAAAAAGCTGTTCGCTGAGTTTTAAACTCTTTTTAAATGTATTTATTTGTATTTTTTAAAACGTAGTCTATTTTTACTCATCCAATTGTCAACATTTAAAAAATAAATTGCCTGAAATTTTAAGAAATTTAAACCTTAGTGTGCGCGAAACGATGAGAAAAAAAATATCTATAAAACTCATACTTAAAAATACAAACGAGTATGTGTGTTATTGATTACATTCATAGAAATCATAGCATTTATTTCCTAAACACTGAAAAATAATTTCACAATTTCCCTGAAAACATTTTTAGTCATTGCTATATTTTTTAAACTCAAAGAAAATTTCAACGAGAAAAGACAATGAGAAGAAAAAAAAAATTCCGTCTTTTGAATTTTTACCGCCGGTTGAAGCTGCAGCTTTCAACGTCTGTCGTAATGCAAAGGGAAATGAACCTTTCTTTAAAGCCAACTACCTTTTTTGGTCTTTTTTAATCGAGATTTTAAAAATTACTTTTCTGCGATAGCAAATTGGCCTTCTTTTTGTTTTGCTCCTTGGGTGAAATTTCTTCAAAATCAACCATGCGCGTTATTAAAATTCTGTTTCAACTATTCTTGTCCCAAAAGCAGTTATTCGAAGCGGTGTTTCAAAGTGCAGGTGTTTACAATAAGCAAAAATTCAAAAGTTCATTACCACGAATGGAGGGATATGCACTCTTCTATTTCAGAAAGAGAATTTGACGAGAAAAAGGGAAAAGAGATTCTCAAAGGGAGGCACTCTCTAGATGAGCCATTCAAGATTTGTAGAAAACGAAATAGTGACAGAGAACATGGAAAACGGTGCACAAGTATGAAAAAGAAAATTAAAGTTTGGATCATTCTATACTAAGTAAAATAAAAATAAATAAATAAATAAATAAATTGAAGTAGATAAAATAAGAAATCCTCGTATTATTGTATGGCCAGCAATTCAAAAATAAATGCGCCTGACGATAGATATTGAATGTACGCTAATCTCTTACTTTATACGTTCACGTAACGACCCGGAAAAATAAATAAATAAATGAAAATAAATAAAACTTAATAAAAAATAATTTGAATTTCGACATCTTGAATTCAAATTATGTTTTTCGCAATGACGAATTGTGGTTGATGTGTATGTGCATACACTCCTTCGCCGCCATGCAGGATATGTGCGCCACCATGTCCTGAATGGTGGCGAAGGAGTAGGGGCCGATGGACGTCCCGGATGGTGAAGCACCGGAACGATCTATTGCAGATTTCGAGTCCAACCTGAAATAGGACCTACACGATGTCTAAGGTCCAAAAAGAAAACAAATAGCACTTTGTCATTACTCAAAAAAAAATTTGTTGGAAAAAAATATTGTTAAGCAACTTGAATACTTTTCGAAGAAAAAGCGTTTAATAACAAATTTTAAATTTTGAAATTCAAAATTTTTTGAAACAAAAAATTTTAATAAACGGCGTGTCTGATCTCTAGTGGATATATTATTATTCAGACGCTTTGGTATTCAGACACCCCAAAAATAGAACTGGACTTCTCAAAATGAGACTAAAACCCCTTTAAAAAAATAGCCTTAAAAGTTTCAACTGCGCACTCGCGTCTTGAGCCCTTCCTCCTTCCCCCTTGAACTTTGTGGGGCACCACTGCTTTTGCTATTTATTATTAGTATTAATAAAAAAATGATGGAATTTTTTTCTCAATAGTCGACGGCTGAACTATGTTGAATGTCTTAATATTAAGGTACTTTAGCTAGGGGTACTCCCCCCTTTCCACCCAAATGATGGCGTTCCAAAACTGATGGAGTACCTATACTGCAAAAAATAAACCGTTGTTTTTACATTATAATACTGGCAGCAGAAGTTCCAGTTTAAAACTGTAAAATGCATAGTATTTTAAACTGTAAAATTATTAATTTTAGTTTATTACTGTAAAATTTGAAATTTTACAGTTTATTATTGTGCATTTTAGTTTTAAACTAGAGCCTCGGCTGCCAGTATTATACTGTTATGCACGAAAATACTTTCGTAAATACTTAAAATAAAAGCAAAAGCAAATAGCACAACGTTAAGAAACACAAATGCGGAGGAGCTTTGCAGACGCGTGTTTCAGCGTTGCAAAGAACGCTTTATATCAATGCATAAAATGTGAGCTTATTACATCCATAAGCTCACATTTTATGCACTGAAAAAGATTTGCCTTGTAACGCCGAAGTACGTTTCTGCAGAGCTCCTGCGCGTTTGGACTTCTTAACGTTGTGTTATTTGCTTTTATTCTTAATCACAAAGGTATTTTATTAATTTCTCAATTAAAATCAGATTTTTAAAACTAGGGTTTAGTTAAAATTGTTACAATTAAAATAAGATTTTTAAATTCTAACAATTTTTAACTTAAATTTCTTTGTAAATACAACGTTTTTTAATTTGTCCAGTTAAAGCCACTACTACTTTTTAAAAACTTTTTAATCGTATTATGCATTTTGATAGATTTTCATTGCACACCACATTGAAACAATCGTATGAAAACTCGTACCAAAAAAAAAAAAAAAACCACAGTCTGACTTTGTACGAACAACCAATTTTTATTCAAAACATAAGTTTTTGTTCCATTCACAGTAATTTTCATAAATAATGCAAGATGATGAATAGAGTTGAAAACAAGTAAAAGCTTTTTGTCTGTCTTATCGAGAAAAAAACTGCAACAATCTAAAATGTTCGCTCGTATAGCAAGATTATGCATTATTTGTGCTTTGTGTTAATATGTATTTTCTTATCTTACAGTATTGATACAGTTTCAAAAATAATAATAGCAGTAATAGTAATAAATAAATAAAAATAGAAAAAAATAAATACAATAAATAAATAAATAACACAGTGTTAATTGATCGAATAAAAAAAATAATTAAAAGTGAAAGCAAACTAAAAATTAGGAATAGTATGCTGATTTAAAATTTTACAGAACGTTTATGTAATGACCTTCACAATATCTTAAAGCAAAATGTCCAACTTTCAGCATGCTATTTTGTCTAAAAAGCACCTCTATGATATTTAAACATTATTCGTAAATGCTAAACAAGTCTTTAATAATTAACTATTCAAATAATAATATGCTTTAGTTTTACTACTTCCCAATTTTTTACACCCCAAGAAATGCCACAAGTCGAAGGAGACTGGGGTCAGTTGAAACATTTTCGGCAAAATAGCTCCATGTGCGTATAAAAGTATTTTGTTAGCAACGTATTCCATAGAATAAATTAGGTGACCCTGTTTATCTAGTTGCAGATCGATGAGCTAATAAGGTTTTAAATTAATATATCCAGTAGTTAAAGAGTCTAACAAAGATGAAACCTAGCTAAGAACACTCTCGATTAAATTGCCTTTTGAACCAGAAAATCTGTGGATTTGCTTAGGGAGCTACGGTGCCATAAACAGACATTCTCGTAAAACTTCTGACCTCTTTTCTTTTGCTTACATAAACGATTGAAGCTTTAAATCATTAGTTTTAACTAGGGATGCAACGATGAGCAGATTGGCGGATTACTGATTAATCGGCTGTCGATTTTCAGTCAATTAATAATTAGGATGATTATTCTTAATGTTACCAATTTCAACATTATTTTTTTTTCTTTCATTTACAATTTTGATCTTAGGAATAGTTACTAATTTAGCACAGAAAGATTTATTTGTTCAGTTTTTTTTTTCCATTTTCCTAATTTCGCCAAAATAATTTCAAACTTGTGTCCAATTTCTTTGAACCATTTTTCATATTATTGTTAGTAAAATTACATTAACACATAACATAATTAATACCTCGGTTACGTTAGCAGATATGAAAATTTTTAAAAATAGGGGTAAGCTGTGGTGAGCACGCTAATTGAGTAATGCTTCATATTCAAATTTATTTTTCAATTATTTAAAACTCCGATTAATTGGTGCACCTCTAGTCTTAACACCCAATGATTTGAAGCTGGGACACCAAATATTCTTCTTCGTGTTTCAAAGCAAAATATTTTAAAGATTTTCATGAAATACTAATGCACAAAACATTGATACTTGTTTATACACAATAAAATGAAAAATCGATGGAAAATATGATTAATTTGTTGTATTTATTAAAGATAATTTAAAAAAAATCAAAAGTGTCAGACATGATTTGTATTATTTTCTTGAGAATAACCCTACTACTTTATTTTAATAGTTTGAGGATAAATTTTACGGCATTTACTTGTTCAACTTTAGATAGGCACTCCAAACTGAATGAAAATATTTTAAAAAATCTTGCTAGTCTACTTTTGTCTCATTCTATCCAAGAAATTCCTCGAAATTCCAGCTTTCCATAAATTTTAAATTAAAACATCACTCGATGAGTCACAGAAACGGTTTTGCCTCGTCTAGAAAAATAATGATGCATGAAATTAAATGACTCATTCAATGATTTTTTAAACAAACAAGCGAATTAAAAAATTGTATGTGGAGTTTCGTAAAAAGAAATGATGCTGAAACTTATCCATCAATGTGTCCCCTGGTGATATTTGGCAAATACCATTGCTTTTTTCTCTTTCTAGATTCGTACCTTTTCAACTGTGAAATAAACCAGTTCGGAACAGGTCAATTTTCATCTTGATAATAAAGCTTTCTGTAAAGTAGCTGGACAAAAAATTTGCAAAAATTGAATTTGTTTTCATGAGAGTAGAGTCCATTGACATGTGCTCTTAAAACTTTCTCTTTTTTGGCTGGACGTTTTGCTTGATGAGGTTTGGTATGAAAGTTGAGAGTTTTAATGCAATCACGTACACTGCAAAAAAGGAACTATTGTTTTTATGGTACAATACTGGCAGTAGAGGTTAAAATTTAAAACTGCAAAATGTACATTACGCAAATGTAAAATTAGCAATTTTACATTTTCTTACTGTAAAGTTGCCAATTTTAGAGTTCATTGCCGTAAAATTTAACTGTATTACACTGTAAAAACAATAGTATAATACTGGCAGCAGAAGTTCCAGTTTATTGCCGTAAAATTTAACTGTATTATATATTGTAAAAACAGCAGTATAATACTGGCAGCAGAGGTTCCAGTTTAAAACTGTAAAATTCACGGTACTAAACTGTAAACTTAGCAATTTTACAGTTTATTACTGTAAACTTAGCAATTTTACAGTTTGTTACTGTAAAATTAGAAATTCTTAGTTTATTAGTATAAAATTAGCTGTATTATACTGTAAAAACAACATTCATTTTTTATAGTGTACAAAACCACGCAGAGCAAAAAAAGGAAAAAGTTTTACATTAGCTTCACACGTCTTTTGAGAATTAATCTGTTACTCTAAAGAGTATACTTTTGAGAAAGGCTAGCATGTAATAGAGAAGATCGACCTCTAAATGAACAGTTTGTAGCTTTTTTTTAATTTTTGACTAAGGCTATAAAATTTTCCTTAGACGACAGAATAGCTTTTTTTTTTTTTTTTTTTTTTAATGCAATTTCCGGCCCTTTTCAAAATGATCCAGCACAGTGTTTTGAAGCTTGAAATTAATGACTGGAACAGTACATGCATCCTTTCCTACCTAGATCTTGGGAGAACGTTTAAAGTCAGCTATTCTGAATTATTTGAAAAGTACGGGAAGACTCATTTTTTAACAGAATCCCTGTGGAAAATATCTTCTTTATTTTTCCCTGAAATTTAGCAAAATCGGTACGTACAATATAATTTATTCATGAATAATTTTGCTGCCGAATTTACCGGTTTTCATCTCTGTCACAATACAGATATTGAAATAGAAATTTTCCTATGATATCCTCACTTTACAAGCAGTCCTTCATAAAAATGTAAGATACTAAAGTCTTGGATTGTACTGTCATTAAGCTTAAATTAAAAACTATTGGCATACAATATTGCAGCTAAGAAGCATGATGCTTTGATAAAACTGCAGGAAAGCATTACTAGGGTCTGTTTTCATAGAAGTACATTTAGAAGTAGATACATTTCGTGTGCGGAACTATTACAAATTTCTCCTCGCGCGCAGGGAGGATCTACTAAATATTGAAGTATTTCTCATGTGTGTATACACTTCTATACGGATGCAATACGATCGCAGTTATGTAGAATCCACATTAACTGCAAAATTTGTGCTTAACTAACAAACGACGCACGGCAAACATTGATCTCTTCCAATGGGGGAAATTGAAAACAGTCTAACTCAGGATGAGGTAACACAACACACAACAAGCTCTTCGAACATCACTTCAAGTCTGGCATACATAGAAAAGTTGTCTATGGGGGCTCCACTCCTTTCTTACCCTCAAAAGTATTGGTTTATTAAATCTGACAAAGGTCTAGTGACCCAGAATGAATATCTCTCTTCTTTACCTTTCATTCATATGTTTTGCATTTTCCTTTAGTTGAGAGACAGGACGAATGGGACAATTACATTTACGCTTAAATAAAGGGAGAAAAAAATATTTCTAGCTTGTTCAGTTGGAGCAGTAGTATAGACTTTAGCGTGATTCTAAGCTGCTGCATATAATGAGAAATATAGACATAATTTTTCATTTAATTTCGGCATCAATGCAGCTACTTCATTCCTCCCACTGTCCCGTTCCTCCTAAATCTCCCTAGCTAATACAACCAACTTCTGATTTTCATCAGGTTAAAAGGAATTATGCTCCAAATGTTGCAGAAGTCTCTCCGAAATTGTCCTGCTTGTGCTTGCAAGGCGGCACGTCGCACCTCTCGATGGGAATGCGGAAAGGTTGGTCCCCCCCTTGTACGT
>JAXGGA010018697.1:0-21544 GCA_038373865.1 Uloborus plumipes | reverse complement strand
CCAATGATCTCTTGAACTCCTACTTGATAAGTATCATATAAGCAAATGTTATCGAATCTATAAAGAAAACTTTTGAAAATATTTTATAGCAAAAGTAAATTCTAAAGTCCTCTAATGACTTTTATCTTGTATTTATCGCTTCCTTATTGCTGTTCGATAGAAAGATCAAAAATATTAAAGGGAATCTATCTTTGAACTTTTAAGCTATAAGGTCATATTTTTCCACCGAATATTCATGAGTGAGAAGGTATTTATCTGTAGTTAACATCTGCTAAAGCACTTAACTGTGCTTCAATATCTTTTAAAGCATTTAATATTAAATGTAAACAACTAAATCTTGGTGCAATATTTAGTAGTATCAAACATTACATAACAATTAGCATAATCAAAACACACTTCACTTTTAAAGATAGGTTTCGTAATCTCTTAATAACATTCGTCTTTGAGCTGATTAATTATGTACGAAACTCATTTATTTTTATTCAGGGTTTGATCAACGCACAGTCCTGCAGGTCTGTGGACATGGACATGGGCATCATCACAATGGTAAGACACCAAAATAGGGAACATTTCTTGTTTTTTTCTTCCCTATTCTCGAAACGTCTACTTTAAAAATATGCAAAATCCCTCGTAAGAGGGACACCAAATTTTACCAGGACCTGGACACTACTTTGACTTGATCGGGCATTGTTTTTATGCAAGCCTTCTGAATGGTATTTCACAGACACAGACTACGTTAATTTGCTATAGGAGCTGAAGAACTCATGATAATAAAACTCTACACACTTTTGCACAAGCACGAATAGAAAAGTTGTTAGGTGAAAATGGGGATAACGTTGTCTAATAAATAAGGTACGATCAGAAATAAACATGTTGGTACGTGAACGCCTACTTCCTTTCCTACTCTGTATTAATCCTTCAAAGATCCACCAAGACCGTCTTAACTTAGGTCATGAAAGCTTCTAACTTGCAATTAAAGGGGCAAGTGGATAAAGGTGATATGGCAACATTTTTTTCAATTTCTAGAAAAGCTTTCAAAAAAAAAAATATTGTGTTTTTTTTTAACGGATTTTTTTTCAACGCGTAAAACGGGGTCATATTCTTAGTTACCAACCATTTGTGAGACTAAGGGGACATGATACTGATGGACTTATCAACCTTCATCCATGGTAAAAAGTAAGTTTAAAAGTTCTTGGTTTTTAACCCCTGATGCAACAAGGAAGGGAGTTATAAGTTTGACGTGTCTGCGTGTCTGTGTATCTGTGTATCTGCAAAAATGCAGTATTCGTTCTTGGTGTAGAATTTTTTTTTGTTTGAATTGTTTCTATTATATTCATCATTTAGGTTCCTGTGCCACCTGAGAATGATTTTTAATTACAGAGTAATGAATAATAAAATTGCAGAAATGCACTAATTTGTGCAAAAAGTTTAATTTTCCCTCTACCTATAAGTTTTACCGTAAATAATAATTAAATTAAGACTTAGAAGAATCTTTAAAATAATTAATACTAACGAATGAATAGGAAACTGTTTTTTATTTTTATGTTTGATAAAATTACTTATGAGCAACCTCAGAAAAAGGAAAAGTTATCTTGCTAGGCTCGAGCTCGTGAACATGGGACGACGAATCTAAAGCATTATAGTGTTTCTCTGTTGACTTCCAACATAAACAATGTTTCCAATTATTTTTCGGGCAGTATATGAAAGGGTAATTCACACTGCATTGAGTTGGATTATTTTTGCTCGTCGCTTTGCAAAAGTATGCCAACTCAAATCTGCAGTAATTAGTCTCTCCTACACTGGCGCACCCAGGATTGTTTCCTGGGAGGGGCTAAGGGTATCCTTTGGAAAGTTTTCGAATTTGAAGTCCTGGAGAAAAGAGCTGTAGTCATTTTCGGTTGAATTAAGAAGGGGGTTAGGGCTATCTCTCGGCAAATTTCAAAAAATTAAGTCAAAAAACGCATTTCAAGTAGTTTGATTTTATCAAGGGGGTTCATGCTTCCGGGAGAGGCGTAAGCCCCTGAGCTCCCCCCATGAGTACGCCATTGCTCTCCTATTACCCGAAAAGAGGGAAACATTGTCAATCTTTTTTTTTTTTTGAGGAGGTTGTCTTCATATAAGTTATGGGGGCACCACTGCTTTTGGGAGGGATGGACACAGCTGTATTCTATACCTCCTTGCCCTACTCAGAGTGTTGAACGATGTATCCAATCCAAATGGGGACACTTTCTGCAGCAGATTTATGTGGACAAGAAAAGAGAGGTGGACTTACACTTTCACAAATAAAATCGCACTCACAACACCCTTTCTTTAATACCAAACGACAGTACAAATTCTAAAACTTCTTTGAAATACAAATGTGCTTTAACATTTTTCAAGCACCCTCAAGGTTAGGCTGGTTGGGAAGGATTAGGGTGGAACTCGTAGTGTAGTCACTTTCTCGTGGTAAGTTCTTAGTCCTCCATTAATTTATGGATGGATGAAAAGCTGCTCGAAGTTGAAATTGCTCATATAATTTTCATACTGTGCTTGCATGCATAGAAAAGTTTGATTTATCAATCAAAATTACGTAGTTATATCTAGCTTTGTTTCATACAGTTAATACTTATTCAACGGGAGAAAAAAACACTTATCTAATATATTTGAGGTTTTAGAAAGGATATGACGACATTGATCAGAAAATCACATTAAAAAATAAAGCGTCAAATTTTTAGCCGATTGTCGGAGTCAAAATATATCTACGAGATATCTTTCGACTCGAGAGTAGCACGATCAGTTTAATCTTGCTCGCTTTTCTAGCAGAAGTACAAGTGCATAACATTTTAGCATCCAGCTTATTTGGACTAAATACGTTTTATAATTTTCAAAAATAAACTAAAAGTAATTTTTTCCCAAAATATTGAATTTTTTACTAGCCGTTGAAGGTAAAAGCTATAATCTGATCAGTTAAAAAAATTGGAATTTTTCTTAATAACATGAGTACACAGCTTTTCCGCACCTGGATGTTCCTGTCCTTTGAACATGTTTTTCGCTCCACCCTAATGTACAAACAGTTCTGCATGGATCTTGGTCTTAATCCTCATTGGACAAGGCACCAATCAGATTTGACGGTCTGCTTCTGATTGATTTATCTTTGCTCTTAAGAAGACATCAGATTACTTTATGCGATTTTTCATTACGTTAACCGTTTCTAGGGAAGCTTTAGTAATCTATAGACATTCAAATTACTATATAAGAAATGAGGGCATTCTAAGGCTTTAGAATCCATCAACTAGGCGTTCTTACAAGAGCAAAACAGATAAACTAATTACATATATTTAAAACTATGAAAAGCACAGCTTTCACATTTTTATTATCTATTCGTATTGGGTTACGTACAATACGCGCGCTCAAGTATCTTTATAGTTATATTTAAAGTAGTAAATGATTTCTGAAAAATGTTTCATGTAAAATTTGAAGCACAACCTCTTTGCACACATAAACTGCGTTTTCACAGTATAATACTAGCAGCAGAGGTTCCAGTTTCAAACTGTAAAATACACAGTGATAAGATGTAAAATTAGCAGTGTTACAGTTTATTACTATAAAATTGATAATTTTACAGTTTATTACTGTGCATTTTACAGTTTTAAACTTGAACCTCTGCTGCCAGGCTGTCAGTATTATACTGTAAAAACAACAGTTTATTTTTGCAGTGCAGCAGAGTAGAATAGGCTACTCAGAGGCTAATTTTCCTTGTTAAATGAGAGAATGCTTATTTCTTTTGTAACATACTCCATGAATTGCTCTCATGAGCTTTTGCGATGAAACGCAGATGTTGGAAAAGAGCACATCCTTGTGGAATAAAAGATAACCAAAAGTAGCATTTTCAGGCCTTCAGTTCCGACAGTCAGTTTTTCCAATTCTTTTTTAAGAGATAGAGAAAAATTCTGCTATAAATGCTTCTTTCATATGTTTGCCTTAATGGACCAATTCACAGAAATATGTAGGAGGAAAACCCGAAATGTTTGACCTATTTTAATTCTGTATACTTATCATTAAATAAAATTTAAGTCTAGTTCCGCTCTTTATTGTTTGACTGATTGAACCGCTGTAAATAATTATTCTACTTTTGATCCAACAAGAGGGATTTCATAAAAACACTGTGTCATTTTATTTTATCATAAAGAGAAATCTATTAAAAAGTTATGAGGGATACCCCTTAAAAACTTCGTATTTTATTATTGTGATGAGTGTAAAGGAGAAGGAAACAAAGGCATCATACCATTCTTTAGCAGAAAAAACAAATTGAAAAGGGAAGTTTTAAGTGATGTTTCTTTCAGAACTCGGGGGAGGGAGGTATTTTAAAAATTAGGATGGTCAAGGGTATATTTTAATGAGGTGCAAGGGGGCCGCTCCAGCGTTACTGAAGTAAATTCAAAACTACTTTTAAAATTGTGTACGAAATGAAGTTAGGTTTTGTTCCGGCTCCAAGAAATCACAAAACGAGCAAATTATGTAGCACAAATTCGTTGACTCCAGTCAGTGGATTTTCTAGATGCAGAAAATAGACAGTGCCCAAGTCGTAAAATTAAGTCATGTAAAAACTCCCTCGAATACTCGTTTGGTATGGGGTAGTGCTGCGACATCGATGTCGATGTTTTGGAATCATCGATGTTTTTGTTAAAACATCAATGTTTCACGGTCAATGTTTTTCAAACATCGATGTTTCGAGTTCGATGTTATTTTCGATGCAGATGTTTTATATTTCAGCAAAAAAGGTGCTTAAAAATGTGTGACAATTATATTTATTAAAGCATTTATATATAACATTTGTCGGAAATTGTAGAATTATTCTCACTAGAAAAAGTTTTCCATGATTATTATCCATGTTCAAAAAGGAAAAGTGCAGTATATATAATTGAGAGATAAAACAAGGGGTATGAAACGAGGGGATACTGTGCATTCAAATTTGTGCGTAGTATATAGAAAAAAAGGATCGATGTTGTGAAACATCGATTTTTGAAAACATCGATGTTTTTTGATCAATGTATCAATATCATCGATGTCTTTAATTTCCAACATTGATGTTCCCAAACATCGACGTTTTATCATCGATGTCGCAGCCCTAGTATGGAGTGCTCTTAGCTTACATTTAGGAAAGATGGAGAAAAGGGAAGAGGTTTCCATCCGAAATCGTATTTGAAAGTGAAGTCAATTTTAAGATGCGTGTGAAAGGAACATGTTCGAGGATACTCCCGTGGAAATTTCTAAAAACATAATTTAAAGCTGTCTACGATAGTATAACGAATGGAGAGAGATGCGTGGTTGGTCAATTTTTTTTAAGTTCAAGTCCTAGAAACGCCGTTTTGGTTTTGAAAACGTTCAGTATGTTGGGGAGGATTCGTGTACTTTCCTCTGTTGATTTTCTGACTTGAGATCTTAAAAAAACAATTTAGACTATCTTTGGTAGAAATGTTAGGAAAGTGAGAGTTCACGCCTAGAATTTTCCTTTTCGAAATCGAAGTCCACGAGATGCATTTTAGGCTTCCTTTAATGAGTTAGAAGAGACGTTAGGTTTCGCGGTACATGTTCAGAAATTTTTTGATGTTGAAATTTTGAAATCGCAATCTTATGCTATATTTTGAGAGGATGGGGGTTGTCTTCCTCTAAAATTTGCCTATATTTAAGGTCTGACAGCACTTTTTTTTTAAAACGGGGACACGGATGTGTTTCGGTGCAGAATGTTCGAGTTATGAGGCTTCGAACCATTGAGATTAAGTTTGGTATTGTTGTTGATATGTGTATGAGATTAAGTTGGGGATTAAGTTTGATATGCACAAAGACAAAAATTTTAGGTTTGTACCTAATTTCAGAAATACTGATTTTGTCGCACTCAGGCAGAGTTTGAAAGCGGTTTTTTCATCAGGTTTGGACAATAGCGATGTAAATTTGCAGTGGACAGAGTTTAAGGAAAAACTAGCAAAAACAGTTGGAGATTTTGTTCCTTTTAGGAGAAAAGGGGTAAACACAAAAATTTGGCCCATGTGGTTCACTAGGGATACTAAGGATGCTCTGAACCGTAAAAAAGCTGCTTTTCGTCGATTAAAAGAAACTGGTCACAGCGCAGACAGGCTACAGTATTGTGAGGCTAGGCGTAGTTTTAAGTATTTGGTACGGTTTCAGAAAAGAGAATTGGAACAAAAGCTGGCAGATAATATTGACAGGAATCCAAAGGAGTTTTTTGCATACGCAAATTCTGGGAAAGTTCGAAATAGTCAAATTGGGCCACTAGTAGATGAGCATGGAAATTTAATTCAGAATGATGGTGATATAGCAAATGTTCTAAATGACTTTTTTTCCAGTGTTTTTAACGATAACTGTATCTCAACAGTTGACACAAGCAAGACACAAGCTACTACACAGCTTGAGGACTTTGTATTTTCCAGGGAGGACGTTTTACTTTATTTGAAAAAAATTAAAACCACAAAAGCTCCGGGACCAGATAATATTTATCCAAAAATTCTAGTAGAATGTGCAGAGGAATTAGTTGACGCTATAGTTAATATATTCAATGCTTCGTATAACTCAGGGATAGTGCCAGAGGACTGGAAACTAGCTAACATTACACCACTATTCAAGAAAGGGTCTAGAGGTAATGCAGGAAATTATAGGCCTGTGAGTCTGACTTCAGTGGTATGTAAAATTTTTGAAACATTGATCAAAATTAAGATTATGAATTTCTTAGAAAATAATGGGCTGTTGAGTAGTTTGCAGTATGGTTTCAGAAAAGGTAAATCGTGTGCTACTAATTTATTACATTTCTACGACAAGGTTTCCTTGGCTTTAGATAGCAAAAAATGCGTAGATGTTGTTTACATAGATTTTCAAAAAGCTTTCGATAAGGTACCGCATGTAGCACTACTCAGCAAATTAGCTGGTATAGGGGTAGGAGGTAAAATTCTAGTTTGGGTTAGGAATTGGCTGACAGGAAGGAAACAAAGAGTAGTTGTTAGGGGTAACTATTCTAAATGGAGTGAGGTTTTAAGTGGGGTTCCCCAAGGATCAGTTTTAGGTCCCCTTTTGTTTATTATTTTTATGAATGACATTCATGAAAATGTTTCTGGAAACATGAATTGTTTTGCCGATGATGTCAAACTTATGGGGGTTGTAGAAAATGACGAACAAATAAATCAGCTGCAACAGGATTTGGATCATATTACTAAATGGGCAGACAAGTGGGGTATGGCAGTTAATGTTGGGAAATGTCAAGTGCTGCATTTCGGTCATGGAAATAAGCATACAAGCTATTATTTACAGGGTTCAGTCATTAGTAGGGCAGATAATGTTATGGATCTAGGTGTCTTAATAAATCAGGATTTCAAGTCCAGTCAACAGTGCAGCATAGCTAGTAACAAAGCCAATAGGATGCTTGGGTTTATTAATAGATCTGTTTCAAACAAATCTAAGAAGGTTCTTCTGCCTCTATATAGAAGTTTGGTAAGACCTCATTTGGAGTATGCTGTTCAGTTTTGGTCTCCTTATCTGAAGAAAGACATTAATTTATTGGAAAGGGTACAAAGAAGGGCTACAAGGTTAGTAAATGGATTTTCTAATTTAGACTATGATTCCAGACTTAGAATGCTTAATATGTATAGTCTTGAGCAAAGGAGAACCAGAGGGGACATGATTCAGTTATTTAAATTTATTAAAATGAATGATGTTGCAGGGTTGGAGTTTTGCAAGGAAAGCAGGACAAGGGGTCATTGTTTTAAGCTGTTTAAACCTCAGGCGAACCTGGAAATTCGAAAAAATTACTATTTTAGCAGGGTAGTGGGAACTTGGAACGGCTTACCGGAAGAGGCGGTAAAGAGCAATGGAGTAGATGGCTTTAAGAGGGCCATTGATCTTCATTGGGGTCTTTAATTTGACTAGGACCAGCCAAGTTGGGCCCTGAGCCTGCTGCTGGTCGCCACATTTGTATTTGTATTTGTATTTGAGAGTTAACTGTATATGTATATAAAGTGATAGACATCCGAATTGCCGTTAAATAAGTGGAGGTTTAGTCATTTGCGTGTTGGCTACTAACCATGTACAAACCTAATGTACTCCCCGAGAGCAGCAACCATTCCTTATGTAGTACCACTATATGCGATTGCCATTGCCAGGAGAATTTTGAAGCCCAATTTCCCCATTAGATGAAAACATCTAAGCTCGATTCGATGCGAAACTGCCTTGGGAGTTTAATTTTGCCAAGAGCATTCCATGCCAAACGACTACTGGAGGGAATTTTTACATGCCGCATAATTATACGACACGGACAGTGGGCACTGCAATTTTCTGCATCCCAAAAATCTGCCGACTGGATTCAACGAATTTGTGCTAATGATTCAGTCGTTTTGTTGCCGGAACAAAACTTTCCCTCACTTTGTATTAATACTACACTCACTGGTTTTAACTTTAAGGTAGTTTTGAATTTACTTTAAAACTGGATACACAATGTAAAAAATGGATGTTTTTACAGTATAATACAGCTAATTTTACAGTAATTTCACTACAATAAACTAAAATTGCTAATTTTAAAATAGTAAACTGTAAAATTGCTAGTGTACAGTAATAAACTGTAAAATTACTATTTTCGCAGTTTATTACAGTGCATTTTACAGTTTTAAACTGGAACCTCTGCTGCCAGTATTATACTGTTGTTTTTACAATATAATACAGTTAATTTTATGGTAAAAGTGCTAGTTTTACAGTACTAAATAAATAAATACTTTTTAAAAAGATTAATACAAATGGACAATTGTCACGTATTGACTATTCAATAACTCAAACTGTTAAAAAAAACCATACTCTTCTTACTTGTGGACAGTGAAATTCAAAGTAGCTAACTGAGAACACAAGTTAAACTATTTAGACTTCTTAAAAATATTACCAGATTGAGTGCGTTTAATTTATTTTAGACATGGCTATAACAAAGCGGACAATATGAAACATAGAAATGTTGGTACATAATTTAAATACAATTTCTTTGAGGGAATCTTTTCTAAGTTAATATTGTTTCAATTATTTTTTTATTAGAAAGACATAATTTAACTGATATTTTATTGCATTTCAGCACGATTTTTGACTCCTAATGGTTTGAATGGGGACACCTAAGATTCTCCTTCTTACAAAATATTGAATTCTTTCATAAATTGAGTATGTAAAGACCATTAATAATTGATTAGCTGGAATTAAAAGGAGAATCAATTTAAAAGTATGATTAATTAGTGGTAATTGCTGAAACTGATTTTATTAATTCAAAAATGTGGGGCATAATTTGCTATTTTCTTAACCCATTAATGCCGGTTGGTACAAAAATATACCAACACAGAAAAGAAATATAACTTGGCCATACATGACTCTATCAGTCTAACAATTGTGCATTTCACATGGTAAAAACTCACAGAAAGGAAACTATATATAAGTTTCGCACCCTTGTCGAAAACGTGTGAGATAATAAGCTTAAAACTTGAACGAATGTCTTATTGATGTTTTCGAAGTCGGCATTAATGGGTTAAGAATGACTCCTTAACACTTTTAAGGAAACTCTTTACGTTGACGCGGCTTAAGATAAGAAATAAAAGTGACAGTAATTATTTTTGTAAACAGATAAGAGTCGTTTTTTTAAAGAAAGTGAAAATATTCGATTTTCTTATCAGAAACACTTTTCCATTGCCACAATGTTTAAATAATTCTGACAGATGGGAGTTTTGATTTAATCATTTATCAGATATCGTATTGAGTTCGCTGAGATAGCATCAAATAATACGTCACTTCTAACCTTCGCACTACTGGGGTTTAACAGACTCACTTAAAGTTTTGAAATTACGTGTCTTAAGTATAGACTGTTTTAATAAAGGGCAATTATGCGGTGACAGATGTATCATTGTTGCACAAAGCGCTTTACAAAGACTCCGAATATGTTTGATTTTTGATTCATTGCGTGAACTTCATGAAGAAAATAGACTCTACTTCTATGAAATGCAATTAAATTTTGAATATTTCCATAAAAAATATTTGAATAATTTGTTTAGCTCAGCAATAGTACAGCAACTACAGGTTGCACATGGCACCATTAAAGGTGAAACTTCGTGGCATAAGCGGCACTCTTTGAAGGGTGCCACTTGATTCCCTATGGTGCCCTTGAAGGTGCATTTGGTTCCCTATGAAACCCTTGGGATGCCATGGGGCACCTATAGGGTCCCACATGGAGTCAAATGGCACCTTCAAAATGGTGCCATAAAATTGTGTCAAATGGTGCCGTAGTGAGTCAAGTGGACCCCTTCAGGGGGTGCTGCAAAGTTTCACCCTTAAAGGTGCCATGTGCAACCTATAGTTTTAACAGTGTAGCTCAAAAGATATTTTCATTACTGAGCAAAACAGTAATATTTAGATATTTTTTCTGGAAATCCTCAAAATTTAGTTGCATTGTGAGAAAACAGAAATGAAAGAATATAAAAGATATTCGAAACGTCTTTCTAGTCTAGGAAAACGTCGAAAGTCTTCAATTATAATCTATTTATTTTTGTCTTTACACTGCCATAAGCCATAGGTTATGGTAATTTCAAAGTGTTATGAAGCACAAAAACTCAGTATAATGTATTCAGATTAATTATAATTCAAAAGAACTATCCATCAATTATCAATAATAATATAATAGTTTCATCAGATAAATGGGCTAATAAAGTAGCTTTTTAGATGTTCGTAAACGCCACTGAAAATAGTTTTTATAAAACCTCATTAAAATCACTGTCAGTTGATTTAATTTTAAATCTTGATACTCTAAAATATGTTTAAAATGTTAACTTTACTGTGGTAAAAGTTAGAGGAGAGTAGGATACGGTCACCCTGTACCCCATCAATATATCCAACTGTATTCCCAAAACGGTAATTTTACATTAAGAATCAGAGGGAGCACAAAACTTATAATTAAAAAAAGAACATTACATTCATGCAATTAAGAAAGTTTCAGCTTTAAATTTATGCATTTCTATTAATTATTTTTCTTTATTTACACCTCAAACTCAAAAAAGTAAAATTTAGTAAAATAAAGCAAAACTATAGCAAAAATAAAAAGGGCTGTAACTTCCCCTGAAGATGAAGTGTTGCAGTCTAGTCTCTATGGTGTTGCAGTACAGGTTAACTAAGTTATGGCATGTTTTTTTTTTTTTTTTTTTTTTTTTTTTTTTTTTTTTTTTTTTGCATTTGAATTATTGGAAAAATTTCCTTATTCCTACTGTGTAAAATTTTCTCCCCGGTAAGTCAGCAACTTTTAGCCTAGGATTGTGCATCATTAAGCACGATTTTAAATAGTTTATAAGTGAGGAGACACCTGAAAAAACTATTATCAGTTCATTCTGTAAGCAAGTGGGTTGATAGCAATATCTCTACATCTTGGTCTATTTAAAGCCTCTCCTAATACTCTTAGGAAATTTGCGATGGAAAAAATTTAAGAAATAATGCATCAGCAATAAATTCTGCAAGTTCTAAAGCTCTTATGGAAGACGAAAAAAAAAGAAAGAAAAACGTGAATTATGGTGATCGAGTAGAAAATATTATTTGAGCATTTCCTAAAAATAAAAAAAAGAAAAGAAAAAGAAAGAAAGAAAAAAAAATTGAAAAAAGATCCTGACTTTGCTTCTAAAGGGAATAATATAAATCAGGATAAAAGAAAAAAAACTGTAGGACAAAAAGCGAACTATTGCATCATGGTGAGCAATGAACATTAAAAGTATGTCAAAACTTTTGCTAAATCGTGTTTGCATGTCTGTTCATGACAAAAATCATTCAAATTACAAACACCATTTCCCAAAATTTTTTATTCCTGATTGTGCTTCTGAAAGAAAATAATGTAAACCACGATAAAGAGGGGGGAAAACCGAATTAAGCTGCAGGTACAAAAAGTGAACCATTGCATCATGGTGAACAATGAACACTAAGGGCCATGCTCCACATCAGCGTAAAACGCGACCGAAACTGAAGGCAGAAACCGAAAATCCGGGTACTTTCCATAGGAATACCATTGAATAAATTTTACGCTTCTGCCTAATTTTTCTGCTTTACGTCGATGTGGAGCATGGCCCTTAAAGTGCAAACAATTTTGCTATCATGTTTACCTGTTTGCTTATGGTACAAATGATACAATTTGAGCATTTCCAATTTTTTTACTCCTGGTCGGGATTCTGAAAGGAAATAGTGTAAACCACGATAAAAAAAGAATTAAACTGCAGGTGCAAAATGCAAACTATTGCATCATGGTGAACAAAGAACATTAAAGGTATGGCAAAAATGTTTGCTATCAGATATCTACCAAGTACTTCATAGGTTTTGAATGATAAATATTTAAAGGAAAGGAAAGAAGTGGAATTGACAATGACCTAAAGACGTAAAAGGAGAATGGAATGCTTTTGTTGGATATTTCCTTCCTGATTCAACAATTGAACTCTTCAGTAAATCTGTATCTTAGATATTTCGAAAGAAAAGTAGTCTGAACGAAGTCCTAAACATGCAAAAATGCAATAAGTGAAAAAAAAAAAAAAATTACGAGTGCTTTCCAATAATCTTGTAACGAAAAAATAAAATAAAAATATTGTAGATATGTTGGAGCCATTGTATAACAACCTCGCATGTAAAAACTGGATTTATTGTAGACCGACCAGTGAATGAACACTTAAACACAATTTTTTCTCTTCAAAAATGCATAAAATCTTTTTATCAAAACTTTCCGTGAATATTTCGCCAATTTCTACGCATTTTGGAATGTCAAAAAATAAAAAGAAGTGGTAAATAGTTTGACTTAATCACTTAAAATGTTTCTAGAAAGTTGTTCGTTCTCGCTTCCAATTTACTGTGCCATTCATCTACAGTAACAATTATTTAAATAAGTTCCACAAAACCACATTGAAAAAGCAGACACTGATATGAAGCAAAAAAAAGAGACTATACTACACTGCAACCTTTCTTGACAAAAACATCGTGACGTTTGCGTGACGTTAGCCTATGAAAAACGAGCTAGATAAAACGTCACAGCCTACTTGGCTAATTAGAGGAGATCGCTGACTGCTTGTGAGTTCTTATTGGCTCCGCCCATGGTGACGTTCAGTGTCAAGTTAAGTTGCTTTCTAGTTTAGTTCTTTCAGAAGTTAAAATAGTTTATAATTGAGCCTAAAAATGAGCACTTTTTTTTCGCTTCAGTAAATGAGCGACTGACATGTCAAATCGATTATAACTCGATGTTAATTGTTTCATGATTTATTTTTTTTTTAAATCTTTGTACTGACGAATAGTTAGTGAGCCTAAAGAAAAACTTTCGATTACGATTAAAAACAAGTTATGAGTAAAAAATAGGTTAGTTTACATTATGTAATGATAGAAAAATTGATACATGCTCTATGCAAATATATTTAGAATAATAACGCTAAAAGACTGTCTAAGTGAGCATGTCTGTGACTGCTCTGGAGACAGGAATGGTCGGTAGATTTGTATGAAATTTCCTGTATACGATGTGTTAACCTCGTATACAGGAAATAACCTCGAAGTGTTTTTTCTCTTTTTCTGTCTAAAATAAGTTTAAGTCAATCGAAAGCTTGGAGTTTTCTATGCATTCCAAGCTTTCGATTGACTCAAACTTATCATTGATGACTGATTTATTCAAAGTTTCTACGACTCGTAAGCATAATTATAAGAACAGCTTCTAAAAAATCTGAATAAAAGGTTTATCTTAACCCGTTCGATCCTATTTGATTGAGTAAGAGAATAAAATCAAAATTTAAAGATGAATTGGTGTCCTTTTCGCTACTAAAAATTTCGTTTTTTATTATTGCCATAGTTACTAGCTTTAGCTCCTTGTTTATAATAAAAGCCAGCTCACTCACACATACCTTCGCTCCATCCCTTCGTCTGTGTCAGCTATATAAATTGCGGGAAAAAATAACCGACAAGAAAAATGAATTAGATTGAAATATTTTCTCAGTTAAAAGCCGTCAGCTTTTTTCTCTCTCTTTGTTTTGTTCATGAGACTTAATTTGCTGGTTTTAAAAGGGGGTGCTTCTTTTTCCTTTTTCCTCAGTGACCTCCATGACACTGATGAGGGCGACAGCAGTGCTCAAATAATATTTACTTGTTTCACTATTATAGTAACCGAAATTCAAACAATTGTTTTTGTGTCTCCTATGTGTTTGCGTTTCACTTCGACTCGATAGCGTTTTCCTTGGTGACGTAATGCAAATGTATTTTTTGTTTACTTTTAGACATAAATGTTTTTTTTTAAATTGTTCTCCGATGAATGTAAAAATTTAAAGCTTGCTAGAAATTTTCCTCCTCAAAATAGGGAATTTTTGTGAAAATTTTATTTAAAAATTAAACAATGTAAAGGCAAATAAAAAGAGTTTTTAAAAAAATGTCGTGAGGTGTGTCCCAAAATACTCCTAAGGAGTTGGATAAATAACAGAATTTTAATGATGGGAAAAAAATTAAGCCAAAATTATTAGGTCAAGATTTTTCAGAAAAAGCAAATTCTTGAGTAAAATTGAAAAAAAATTTTATCACTGTACCAAGATATTTTAAGTGAAAACGAAAGGAAAATATAAAAATGAGAATTGCGTAGATTCTCATTTGTACATTTGAAACCAAAAGTCGATTAAAAAAAAAACTTTTCTTTTCGAAAACGCAAAAGGATATCATTAAAATGAGCAAAAATAGATACAAAATGGCTGCTAACAAACAAGAAAACCTTACAGCCTAACCTTTTAATTCTTTAAACGTAAACTACAGACCTTCTAAATAACTGAGAAAGTTCGAGTAAGGCCCTTCTTGCATTTACAAATTCAGACCTTTCGATTGACGGTAAAATTAAAAGCGTGTTAGGAATTGTTGCCCTAAAAATGGAAATTTGTCGACATTTCGCTCAAATTTGGAACAAAAAAAGAACAAAATTGATTGTTTTCAACAGATTGTTTTACTCACGTTTACCTGAAGTAAATAAGTAAGTACAATTCGAATGATGTAAGTTTCGTTATATTCCCATCGAATTTAATACACAAAAAAAAAAAAAAAAAAAAACGAAAGAAAGAAAAAGAAAAAGAGCAGTCACTGCTTTTAATGTTAAAGTATTACTAAAGTGATTAAAGTTTAAAGTATGAATTTTAATGAAAAGCAATTTTTTTATTAAGTACAATTTTGTTTTGAAAAACAATTGAAAATTAAATTTAAAAAAATGAAAACTTCATGCTCAAAACCGCACGCTGATTCCTTGACAAAAAAAATTCAAATTACTTTCTAAAATGAAGCTTATTTAAGCACATTATATTTCTGTCGCAAGTGAATCAAGAGATATGATTCAGTTAAATATATAACTTTTGAATTTGAATGATACTGTAGCTTATCAAATATCACACATTTTCTTTCTCACTCATCAGCCTGAGACATACGCCGTGATCCCTATAGTACAAGAATGAGATCAATACATTTTTCACACGACGATTTCTCACAAATAATCAGAGTATAAGCTAGTTTATATTTTTCAACTAATACTTAACGAATGTTTTTCCCACACAGAAAGACGAAATAACAGTTTCCTTTAACCATGTGAATATAAATATGCTCATCTCAATTCTCTTAGAAATCGGCCAATGATATCAAAGAATCATAAATATTTACGCTTCAACGTAAAATCTCACGAGAAAAAGTTGTGCAACATAGTATATATTTGGACAAGCATACTATTATACAGCACGAGAAAAGGGTCAAATCTCAGAAAGTACTGAAAGCACAAGGCTTTCCCTCTGCAACAGCCCGTGATAAACGTGACTCATAACAGCTTATAATTTTTTTTTATTGTTTTATCTCTAGAAGGAAAGAGAAGTATAAATATTCTAAGAAGAACGATTTCGCCGAAAGTACTATCATCTTTTTAGCATGCTATTCTAATTCTTACCGATAAGGTGTCAATGCCAGTCGTATCAGTAAAGTGCACTTGATCTTTTTTTATTCATATATCTTAGATGATGAAAATTAGATTTGTTCAAGAAATCAAGAACTTTGATTAAAGATGCAGTTTTATCTAAAGTTTATTTAAAAAGTGCTTATTTTAGTTTCTTTTTAAAAAAATATTAATTCATGTCTTTTTTTACTTTCTATTTTTTAATAGAGCATCCAGGACTGCATCGGGTTGGTATCAATTCAGCGAAATAATAGGGGATGCTCTGCTCAATCCATTGCTGTGCACTAAAAAATGAATGTTGTTTTTACAGTATAATACAGGGCAATTCCATGGTGTCGGACGTAAAAAACGAAAACACATTTCGTAGTTTTAATTTCATTTATCAAACATAAACAAATTTAAAATCATTAAATTGACACTCAAAATATTCCTGAATGAAACATAATATGAAATCACGTTAATTGTCAAAATTAGATCCCTAAAGTAAAAATTAAACTAGTTTAAAGAGTTGGTGTCGGACGTAAGCGCACAAATAGTGAAATTGATTCCTCGGTTAAAAAGTATTGAAAGTCTGCGAATTGGCTTACATTTTAATTTTAAAAACAATCAAATTCAAAAGGATACTCATGAGTAAAGCATATTTCACAGTTTTTAAATTATATAATTAAGGATAAAATTAATTTGAGAACATTTTTACCTTGGTGTCGGACGTAAATTTTCGGTGTCGGACATAAATTGTTCACATTGGAAGTAAAATATCGTTCCTAAATGTAAATATCTCAATGATGAAAAGCTTAACTTTTGTTCAAAGGTCACATAGAATATTTTTCACGCTTAAAATTATACATTAAAATTTAACTGTTCCCTAAAAATACAATTTAAATCGTTATGGGACTCAACATTGAATTTTACTTAGTACTTGAATTAATTTGTATGCCAAAACTGTTACTTGGGATAGATAAATACTCATTTCTAAATCAGCTAATAATTTTAATTAAAAAGTGTGTTCTCTTAAAACTAAAACTGAGAAAATTATGATTGTAGAGTCCGTAACAATTATTGGAGATAATTATGCATTTTTTTCACTGAATTGAGCATTTACTAATCTCAACCACAGCTTATAAGAGTCTAAAACAATTTTCATGAAAATTTAAACTTGTTATTTTTATTAATTTAACAAATTTGGTTTTGGATTCTACAAAAGTATTTTTGTAAAATAGCTGGTTTCAAAGTTTCTTGTTCATATTTTTTGCTATTTATTGAAGGAAAAAATGAATTAACTCTCTCATTTCAAAAAAGTACTTCATTTTCAGCTTTTACAGACCCTTTATTTTTAATTTTACCTTGTTTTTTCTAATTCAAAATTGAAACTGACTGACAGTGACGACCAAAGGAATGAAAAGTGTTTGGGCGCAGCCGTGGTCCGGATTATATTCCAAAACCATTGGCTTTCAAACATGATGTGAACCGATAGTTGAATTGTAATGCGTCTAAATTGTCTTGATGTGAATCTGTTCCGAAAAAAAAAAAACTTTTAAAAAATCATACGAAAAAAAAAATTGCAAGTTTTTTTAAGTAAACTCACAAGTACATGCACATACAATAAATTCATAAAAAGTTCTTTTTTTTTTTGTATGCTCTATTTCAGTTTTGTAATTAAAGGCAAAATATGGAAAATCATAGTTAAAAACAGGTGTAGTTTAGAGATTATAAAAGTGTCAGACGTAAATGGTGTCGGAGGTAAAAAAATGTTTTACGTCTGACACCCACATTTTAATGAGAATTATTCAATAACTACAAAATTAAAATAGGTTACATCCATGAGATTGAAAATCTTGCTTTGTATACAAAAATATATGTAAGTTACTTTAAAATTAAGGCTTCAGCATTAATTTTTGCGCATTTTGGTGTCGGACGTAAAACAGTTCATTTGCAATGTGGAAATACTTACACAAATCAAAATTAATTTTTTCTTACCCATCTTTTAAACATTATCTGCAGTGCATTGTATATTTACATAGTTATTCATCGAAATTCACAATATTAGTTTGCATTTTTGAGAAAAAACAAAGTTTCTTTGAGAGACACCAATATGGTTTGAAAATGCTCAAAATCTCGGCCCTAGTTTAAGATCTTGTAGCTTATTTAAAAGTGAAGGTATCAAACTTTAAACAAATATTTCAAAATATTCAACTCTTCATCTATAAAATGATACCTTGTTTGTTTAAAAATATTAATTTTGAAAATTTAATCATCTGGTTGACCTTATCGCGGAATTGCCCTACAGCTAATTTTATAGTAATAAACTGTGAAGATTGCTAGTTTTACAGTAATAAAAGGTAAAATACAAAAAAAGTTTTAAAGTTTATTACCGTGCATTTTACAGTTTTAAATTGGAACCTCTGCTGCCAGTATTATACTGTTATTTTTACAGTATAATAATACTGCTATATTTTACGGCGATAAACTGTAAAATTGCTAACTTTACAGTAAGAAACTTTAAAATTGCTAGTTTTACAGTTTATTACTGCGCATTTTATAGTTTTAATTTGGAACCCGGCTGCCAGTATTATACAGTAAAAACAACAGTTCATTTTTTGCCATGTGTGGCATTTGTGCGTGTATGTTCGTTCCTTATATTACGAGTTTTAAACTTCAGCGGTTACTTTTTACATATCGCTCATTCTCATCCAGAATGAAAGGAGCACTTTTTAAATAGGATTAGCAAAAAACTGACATTAGATAGGAAAAAAAAAGATGTGTTCCCCTTTCATTGTGGATGAACGATATGTGTGCATAACTAAAGTTATGTTTGTATACACATAGTCTTAACACAAAGTATCAATTTTCTATTAAAAAAAAGTTTCGTATTAAAAAAAATTATAATTTGTACATGTTGCAGTTGCGACTTTCAACGTCAAGCGCGCAAATACGTAAATATTATTATTTTGTTAAATGGAAAAGCATTTTTAGCAAGTTGATATTTTCAAGAAGTTGTTGCATTCAGATACATAATGGTTACTTATACTCAAACATCTGATAGTTAAAAGCCAAAGCTTAAAATTTCAGGATATGAAGAAAAAATATGCAAGAGCAAATGTCATACACCCACACCAAGGGATTGAGCAATAGGGTATGTCATAAAAATAAAAGTTTTTTTTTTCGACTTGGTACACGCACTTTCCTATGTATTCACTCAATTTGAGTTGATTGGTACAAAAAAAAGTTTTTGCAAAAAAATTTTAGCTACCGGGAAAACGCGATTTACATAAGCGTTTTTTCAAAAAATTCACTATTTTAAAGTTGAAACCGCAATATAGCTGCGGGAGTTTTTTAAAAGATTGTTCTGCTAACTTAAATGCATGTTTTAAACTCTAATGAACATACTTTCCTCATAAAAAATGCAGTTTAATATATATTTCGTCTCTTTTTGCTTTTAAAAAGAGCAGAAACTATCGGTAATCGTTCCTACTGAAACGGGTTACGCTTTTGGTTAATCGACATCGCTGTCTTCGTTAGGCAGTCAGTTGTTCGGGGGAAAATGCCACATACATCTGGGGAAGTGACCCCCATTTTGCTTATTAACGCCCCCCCCCCCCCCAAGATAACTTTTTACCAGCAGCAGCGTTTTCACTAAAATTTCTTTCATCCTGCGTAAGATTTTTATATTAGTTGCGCTTTCCGACAAAAGGCAAATTGAGATTCTCTTTTTTGTTTTATTAAAGGATGGATTGATTTCCACTAAAAAACTGGAAAGCAAAAGGCACTAATAATTTTAAACATCGAAGAAGTCGGACTTACAGTCTGACTCTCCCGAAAGCTAGTGCCGTCGTGTAATATTATGACTCGAGGAAATACCCTGGAATTTTTGTAGTATAGCTGTACGAAGTAAACGAAACTACCTTGATATTAGTAGAGCGGCCGTTACTTCAGTCAGGTTTGCTGTGTCATCCACCACGGCATTTCCTATCATACATAGCCTTTTGGGTAATCTTGTGAAAGCAGGCCATCTCGATGAATATAAAAAACATCTCATGTGCGATAGCAAAAAGGTATTTCATGCTAAAGAGCATGTTATCGAGCACCCAAGCGCAGAGGAGAGTTCCAATATCGCAAGAAGTAACTTTACTGCAATTTTTGTGGAAAGCAGGAAGCACAACACTTCTCACTCTTAGTCACGATGAGAACACTGGTAGCTTTCGGAAAAGCATCATCAAATAAAGACCGTAACAGAAGAGCGTGGAGATCGCTACCTCACTCACTATACACCAGAAGAAGAAGACAACAAAAGAAAAACTGGCTGAGCGACGTGAAATAGGATTATGTGACTGATTGAAAGACATAGGTATAGACATTTGCCTTCAACTAATTGGCAGTGATACCTCCAATGAAATGTCTGGCTGGAAAGGAGGCATGCTACATTATATCGAAAAACTCCTCCATTACATACTTTTTAGATCTTTCTTTCTGCTGGCTTCACATTAACGAGCAGATATTAAGTCATATAGTCGCAAAACTTGACGAATCAGCTTCTCCATAAAAGGAATGGATTGGAACTGTAGGTAAACTCTTTTCCCAAGTTTAAGCCAATTCAATTTTTGGAGCCCTTTGTTAATATGGACGAAAATGTTGCTAGTCAGTCGATCAGTTCCGTAGAAGGCAGAAGCATTGAAGCTCACTGATGGCGGAACTATTTCCAGCCCTAATTGATACTATTTTGTCAAATGCAAAGGCGTTTTTACCTTAGTCCTCAAAGTAAAGAAGAGCAATGAGTAAATTTTCTGGAATAGCCCAAAAGGACCCATTTTTTATACAGGAAACTTTACTTTTAACTCTTCTTTGCTCTGAGGACTAAGGTAAAAATGCCTTTGCATTTGACAAAATAGTATCAATTAGGGCTGGAAATAGTTCCGCCATCAGTGAGCTTCAATGCTTCTGCCTTCCACGGAACTGATCGACTGACTAGCAACATTTTCGTCCATATTAACAAGGGGTTCCAAAAATTGAATTGGCTTAAACTTTGTTTTTTTTCTCAAGAAACTCAACTTGGGAAAAGAGTTTACCTACAGTACCAATCCATTCCTTTTATGGAGAAGCTGATCCGTCAAGTTTTGCGACTATATGACTTAATATCTGCTCGTCGATGTGAAACATGCAGAAAGAAAGATCTAAAAAATATGTAATGGAGGAGTTTTTCGATATAATGTAGCATGCCTCCTTTCCAGCCAGACATTTCATTGGAGGTATCACTGCCAATTAGTTGAAGGCAAATGTCTATACCTATGTCCTTCAACCAGTCACATAATCCTATTTCACATGATAGCAACTGCCGCGGTTGATGACACAGCAAACCTGACTGAAGTAATGGTCGCTCTACTAATATCAAGGTAGTTTCGTTTACTTTGTACAGCCATACTACAAAAATTCCAGGGTATTTCCTCGAGTCATACACTGCAAAAAAAAAGGCGTTGATTTTACAATAAAATACTGGCAGCTGAAGTTCCAGTTTAGAACTGTAAACTTTGCAAAAATTAACTGTAAAATTCCCAGTAATATACTGTTTATAAAGAACATTTATTG
>JAXGGA010018696.1:0-21545 GCA_038373865.1 Uloborus plumipes | reverse complement strand
ACTCATAAAAAAATCTTCTAATAGTTAATTTCTTAATAAGTTTGAAAGCAACGAAATAATCTTGTGTTGTACCTTCTTTTTTCCTCCCTAAGGCATTTAATTCCATTGTTACAACTTTGGAAAAATAGTTCATAAACTTGAAACGCTTTTTCTGAACTTTTTTGCTTTTATTTTTTGCGTGCTAGAAAAACACATTTTGAAGGTGAAATGACAGAGTAAAGAATACTATTTCGGTCATTACATCAGGTAAACGCATTTATTTAGATATTTATGAAGCTAAACATGTATATTTTGTCATGTTTGCTTTGTTGATTCATAAACTTAACTAAGGAACGATGCGATAGTGTAATAATTTTAAGAAAAAAAGGAAAGAGAAAGAAGGAAAGAGTTCTGTAAAACTAGTTTATAGCTACCTTAATAAATTACTCGCTAATTCTCATCATGAAAATATGAGGTTTAAAGTCTTCCAACATTTTAAGAAGAGTGCACAAATTTAGCGAGTAAAGGTGAGCAATATAAGGTGAACAAAACATTTTTCATACACTGAAAAGAGTAAAGTGTTGCTTTTACAGTATAATATTGGCAGCAGAGGTTCCAGTTTAAAACTGTAAAATGCAAAGTAATAAACTGTAAAATTAACAGTTTTAGTTTATTACTGTAAAGCAGCAATTTTACAATTTATTACCGCAAAATTAGCTGTATTATACTGTAAAAACAACAGTATAATACTGGCAGCAAAGGTTCCAGTTTAAAACTCTAAAATGCACAGTAATAAACTGTGAAACTAGCAATTTTACAGTTTATTACTGCAAAGCAGCAGTTTTACAGTTTATTAGTGTAAAATTCGCAATTTTTACAGTTTGTTTCAATAAAATTAGCTGTATTATACTGTAAAAACAACTTCTATTATACTTCAATACAAACTTCTTTTACAAAACAGCTGCCGGTATGATGGTATGGAGATGTATGTCGTCGAAAGGAGTAGGAAATCTTCACATTATTGATAAAGTCATGGATAAGTATGTTTATCTGCATATTCTAAAGAAAAATCCACGAGACAGTGCCCGAAATTTAAACCTTTCTAATACCTTTATTTTCCAACAAGACAACGACCCGAAACATACAGCTCGAATTGTGAAGGAATATCTCCTCTATCACACTCCAAGACAATTGCGTACTCCTTCACAGTCACTAGACCTCAATCCAATCGAGCGTTTGTGGGCAAAATTGGAGAAACGAATTCAAAAACACAGTATTACGTCGCGAAATGAACTAATTAGTAAAATGCTGGAAGATGACACTGAAAAACTAGTTCAGTCAATGAATGCACAGACGACTACAAGCTGTTTTGGAAAATAAAGGATATGGTACAAAGTATTGAAGTAACGTAAAAAATTTCCCAGGTAGCACAAATAACCTTTAAACGTTTTATAAACGTTTTTAAGCGGTTGTTACAACGTTAATAACCATTTTACAACCTTCAAAAAACGAAGTGTGCTACTTGGGTTATAGTTTGCTTTTTTTTTTTTAAGTGTACGCAAACTTTATTGGAAGGAATTTCTCAGTTTTTTACAAAATATATTTTTGTAAAAATGTAAAAAGTATTACACTTATATTATTTACTTTTTATTTAAGCTTATATTTGTAGCTAATAGAAGAAAAAAATGCAATGATTAAAATACATTTTTCTATTCTTAAAGTGCTTTTTAGCCTACTTTCCCGTTAAAAGTAAAAGAGACGAAAAAAGTATAACTTTTTAGTTAACAGTCCGATTTGAACAAACTTTTTTTTGTTCGAAAGATCTTTTCAAGGATATTTCATTCCCGTATCTACATTTTCGATTTGAACAATTTTTCGTTCAACATTGAACCGTTCGTTGAGTGAACAGTCCGATTTAAACAATTTTTTTTTTTGAAGCATCTCGGTAAGGATACTTTATTACGGTATTTAAATTTTAAATTTGAGCATTTTTTGTTCAACATTGAACGGTTCAAGCAACCTTTCCCCACCTAATAACTTTTAAGTGAACCATCCGAATTAAATAAACTTTTTTTTGTTCGAAAGATCTAATCAAGAATACTTCATTCCCGTTTTTAAATTTTCGATTTGAACAATTTTTCGTTCAACATTGAGCTGTTTAAACAAGCTCTCACCCCTAATAACTTTTGAGTGAACAGTCCGATTTAAACAAACTTTTTTTTGTTCCAAAGATCTCGGCAAGGATACTTCATTACCGTATTTAAATTTTCAATTTGAACATTTTTTCGTTCAACATTGAAGCGTTCAAGCAGCCTTTCTCCACCTAATAACTTTTAAGTGAACCGTCCGAATTGAATAAACTTTTTTCGTTCGAAAGATCTCGGAGAGACTCATTCCCATATTTCACTTTTCAATTTGAACAATTTTTCGTTCAACATTGAACTGTTCAAACAAGCTCTCACCCCTAATAACTTTTGAGTGAACAGTCCGATTAAAACAAACTTTTTTTTGTTCGAAAGATTTCGGCAAGGATACTTCATTACCGTATTTAAATTTTCAATTTGAACATTTTTTCGTTCAACATTGAAGCGTTCAAGCAGCCTTTCTCCACCTAATAACTTTTAAGTGAACCGTCCGAATTGAATAAACTTTTTTCGTTCGAAAGATCTCGGAGAGACTCATTCCCATATTTCACTTTTCAATTTGAACAATTTTTCGTTCATCATTGAACTGTTCAAACAAGCTCTCACCCCTAATAACTTTTGAGTGAACAGTCCGATTAAAACAAACTTTTTTTTGTTCGAAAGATCTCGGCAAGGATACTTCATTACCGTATTTAAATTTTCAATTTGGACATTTTTTCGTTCAACATTGAACCGTTCAAGCCGCCTTTCTCTACCTAATAACTTTTAAGTGAACCGTCCGAATTGAATAAACTTTTTTCGTGCGAAAGATCTCGGAGAGATTCATTCCCATATTTCACTTTTCAATTTGAACCATTTTTCATTCAATGATGAACCGTTCAGAAAAAATTTTAACATGAGCGCCTACTGGGAAATTTAAATTGAATGTTGATTCTGAACTTAAAGGCGGGTTTCCTTCACACTAACTTTGCAAGAAAACGGTTTTGATAAAAAAGTATGTAAAGTACTTTTCTGAAAAATCTTCTGTGAGGACTCTGATTCCGACTCCGACTCCGCAAAAATGGCGGAAGTGCAGGCTCAGAAAAAAATGATTGACTGGGCAGACGATTTTTTGTTTATTTATCCATTTTGTTTTGTTTAATTTATTATTATTATTTTAATTTATTTTTTTTGGCAGATGATTTTTTTTGTTTACAAAAATTTTTTATTCACGAGAGCATTTAATTCTTTATTTATATTTAACAACTGGCAACGGATTTAAAATAAAATTCGAGACATTTTATTAACGAACGAGGTGTTTTTTCTTTCTTTGATAAAATGTCTTTTGATGTTCTTTGTACTTTTATTTTATTTATTATTTTTTTTCTTTTGAAAACGATTGTGAAATTTTTCTACAGACGAACTGTAACAGTTACATTCTTTAAAAGGTGCGACAAAACTTTATTTACTCGTTTATTTACTTTTTACGTGTCCATTTCATCTGATGAGAGGGGCATATTTTGCTTTTAGAAATCAGCTTTAAATGCTATAAAGTATGTTTGACATAATTTTCAGTTTCAGATATTCAAGAGAATATTGATTAGATGCTAGAAAGCCGATGTCGATGTACGGGAAAGTAGGCTCGTTTAGTTCTTGACAGAACTTCTTGTTTAGTTTAAAATTTAGTCTGTACGCAGACTTTTGTGACTAACTATGTTTGTTTGTATGTTTGTTAATTACACAAATCCACAGTTTTCGTCGGATTTTCATCAAACTTGGCACAGAGGTTCCTTTCTGCTCTAGGCTTCCTTTCTGCTCTTCACATAGGCGGGGTTTTGAAAAATTTAAAAAATCCAAAAAGCTCAAAATTATTTTTTTTTGTCTCAAAATAGCCATTTTCTTTCAATTTTGATTAGATAGAGTAATAGAGATAAGCCTTTAAGCATAGAAATTGATAAAATTTAGCACATTTAAATATGAGTATTTTCCAACAAAGATTACGATTAACACTGAATTATCATCAATTTAAGGCTCAACTATTTCATTTTAGCATGAAAAAAGTTGTAAACAATTATGATTAGCTTATGTTTTTCAGCAGTTTTAACAAGGAAAGGCGATTTGTCCTTATAAGGAACACGCGTTCTCAATAATGCAAAATCTTAAAAAACGCCAAAAAGTACTATCTAGCTAACCGGTATCGCAATCAAGATGCGCATGCAATAATAAAATGTGCCGGAAATAGTAGAAATCTCTTGTTGTAACAAAAGCAATCTAAAATTGATTAGAAGTGTTTTTGCTCTTTTAGGGTTAACAACATTACCGCTACAAATAAGCGACATCACTCACTCTCTGACATGCGGTTTCTTGTCAGAAAATACTTGTCGTATCACAAACGTTCACTTTTGGCATTTCTCGTAGATAAAACTTCATTTCGCCTCATAAAATATTTTTTTGAGGCCACCGTATCAGGAGAGTCTACTCTTCCGCCATTTTGGTTCCGAAAAAGAACGCATAAAGGGCAATTCTACGGTATCAGATGAAAATTTTCCACAAAACAGATTGTAAAGACTATAAATGCCTTGTCTTATTGCATGAGATTTCATTTTCTTTCTGCATGAGATTCATTTACTCATTTAAATTTTCCTCTTCAGAAAAATTGCACCCGCGAATCGGGAGAGTGACCCATTAAGTTTTCCCTTCTTTTCCGGAATTTTTCTGTCCGCGAAACGGGGATAAACCATATAAAAAGCTCTCTCGGAATCAAAAATCTGTAACTCAGAACCAGAACGACGCAAGTCCAAAAATGGCAATTTTCACATTAGTATTACTGCACTAACAGTACCCGCATGGCCTGCGCTCGTGCAGTAAAAGAAAAAAAAATGGAGGAAGAATAATGTTTTCCCCTTGAAAACATTTAAGCGGAATCCCGAAAACTACAATGATCGAGTAAGGTCTTGGTTAAGTTCACTTTGTATTGAAATGTTGAAGTCAATCTTTCCATGTTTGAACAAAATGGCTGCGACAATTAAACATTTTCAAACTTTAAGCGCAGGCCCAAATTTCCCAATAGGCAAAGTAGGCAGCCGCCTAGGGCGGCAAATTTTTAGGGGCGGCAAATTTTACTTCAATCTTTTTTTTTTTTTTAATTTTCCCCCCCTATACAGCAACGATGATTCCAAATTATCGGACTTGACCAAAATCGCCGAAACCACAGAGAATCCAATGTGGCGGACTTCCGGTACTCAGCTTAATTTTTAGCTTACGGCAGCGACGAAGTACATCAAACACTCTAAAGAACTTCCCTGAACTCAGAAGAGAAGGCCAGAGAAGGTTCCTCTGGAGCTCATCAGGAACCTCAGGGAAAAGATTTAACATCTGGTTACCTGACAAGCGAACGAGCTGCGCTAGAGGGGCTGAGTGACCATTATCCCTTTTGTGTTCTATTATGCCCGTTACACGTTATCTCTCTACGAACAGACCGAGTTCTACCAGTAGGGGTACTCATCAGGAAAAATTAGTTGAATTGGAAAAGTAATTTACGATTACTGCTTCTTGTTCAGAATAAAGTATTTTCTTAAACCACCGTTGGAAATGCTTAGTATGCTTTTCCTGATTTCCGAAAAACAAAATAAAATGAAACTGGGGAAGTTGGGTGGGAATTTTAGCCCGAAATTCCCATTCGGGGACTGGAGACTGGACTACTGATTGTAGTTCGAATAGGATTTTTAGTAACTTTATTTCTGTGGTTTTCGGAGTTCGCAGGGCCGGATTAACGTGCATTTACGCCCGAGGCCAAACTTAAAAACTGCGCCCTACCTCACGCATCCGAACTCACTCGAAATCGTATCCCCTAATTACCATTTGATGAAATTAAAGATGAGTTTCTTTTTTCTTTTTGTTTTCCTTTGATGCACAAAAAAGGAAGGTCCGGATGTGATCCCTGTGAAATTTTTCAAAATTGAAGATTTCAAATTTTAATTTTAATTCATTTATCGGAAAGTAATGAGATAACTCGCCCTGGGGCAATTTTACGGGTAATTTTAAAGATTACTGATATTTTTTAAGCAAAAATTCAAGTATTTTGTTATATTCGAAGCAAATAATACGTTAAACAAGCGATCTTTTCTCCAGGATAATTGTATTTTTTAAGCTGTATTTAATGGTATCATTGAATTTTTGAAATACATTTTGGATGATTTTTAAAAATGTGTTGAAAGTATGGTAACTGACTGACATTTTAAAAAGTATCATGTCAGTCAATTACCTGTTTTTTCATAATTTTCTAAAATTATGTAAAATGTGTTTTAAAAATTTAATTATTCCATTAAATTCAGCTTAAAAATTATAATAATCCAGGAGAAAAGATCGGTTGCACAACGTGTATTTTGCTTTAGATGTTACAAAATACATACTGCTTTTGTCCTAGAAATGACAATCACATACCCGTGGAATCCCCCCCCCTCCGCCCCTCCGGAAATTTTCAAAATTGAAGTTCTACATACGCAATTGCAAGTCATCTTTGATGATGTTAGAAAAGAGAATAAGTTCGAGAACTCCTCCTCCCAACATTTCGAAAATTTTGGTGAACTTTAATGATGCTGGGGAAAGGCGGAAATCGGGAGAGGTCTCCCGGACCTTTTTCAAAGTTGAGGTCCTAAAATGCCATTTTAGAAGGTTATTTTTTATTCGGGACGATTGGTAATTCTAGTACGAAATTTTTTCGAAATTGAAGACCAAAAACATTGTGGGGCATTTCCTATGTTGTTAGAGAAATGGATGCGGTTTAGCCATTCTCCCCAGAAAGTTTTCGAAATTTTAGTCCTAAATAAGCAATGAGAAACTATCTTTGAGGACATTAGGAGAAACGACGGTGTTTGGTAATTCGTTTTCGTAAATGTTTCGGAACTGAAGCCCTGAAAACAACTAGATGATTTGAATAGCGTTAGACGAGGACTGAATGCCGGAGGGGGGTGGGCTCTCTGGGAAAATTTTTAAAATTGAGACCCTAAACACGAGGTCTTAGACGATTTTTAATGAAGTGGGGAGATGCCTGAAATGAGGGCCACTTCCCAAAAAAGTTTTCGATCCTGCTGACTAAAAACGGAATTTTAAATAATATTTTATGATATGGAAGTGAGGCGTTTGAGAACTTTCCATAGAAAAAGTTTCGAAATTGAAGCTCTAAATATGCATTTATAGGAACTCAAATGCATCTGACAGGGCTGGCGCTGAGGGAAAAGATGGGGATTAGGGACTCAACTACGAAAATTTTCAAAATTTTAGACCATCTTAAAAATGTTGGGAGAATAAGGGAGGAGGGTCTTCTATTTAAAACAACATATTTCGAGGCATCTCCTGTATTTTTTTCCCACTTTGCTTAGATCTTCGTGATAATATTTTGAAAGCAAAAAAACAATATAATATATGTGTATAAATAATATTTTGGAAAATAACTGACCCATTAACTGACGTAATTATAAATAATATATACAAAGTTTGAGTGTATATAAAGTATATATAAAGTAGTAAGGAGTGCAAAATAATCAATATATTCTGCAGAGGTGCCTCGACATGAGGTCATTGCTAACTCCCCAATATTTCCTTATTCGGCAAATAATGTCTGCCAGTTTGGAAAATTTGGAAATAAGAATTTAATAAATTTTTGTAAGGATGTCTAATGTCTCTTTTCCTTAAATGTTGATACTTGTGCATGCTCGTATTTTATCCTGAACAAAAATTTGAAGTTTCACACACACACATTCGGTAAATTAACTTCCCCCTCCCAAAAATTTTAACTTTGGGCTCCCCTATCAATTGGCAGTCCAAAATAAATATGAATTAATAAATTATTAATTTCAAAAAAAAAAAAAAAATACTGGCATGATTTATAGAGAGAAAAATTGTTTCATAAATAAGTTTCATATTGACCATTGTCTGTACCATGGCTTTTACTAATTTTCCTGTGCGTCATATTTTCAAGAAATGATTCTTTAAACCAAAGGTATGGAAAAGTATCAGCTTAGACCAGAAAATGAATTACCTCAACTCAAGCTTTACGTCCCCTTCCCCTCCAATTGCTTTTTTTTTTGCTGAACTGGCATTTTGCAACCCCTTCTAGTTGAATTTTTTTCTCTATATATTTTACAGCACTTTGGCGTTCTTGTTTTTTTTTTCTTCCTTTAGTTTTTGCTTATTTATTTTTACAACGAACTGTGTATTAATTTTTTCCTCCGCTATATGCGCCCTTACGAGCTTGCGCCCCTAGGCCAATACCTAGGATGGCCTATTGGGTAATCCGGGCCTGGGAGTTCGCGCGTGTTTGTTCTATTCTAGTGTTTAACTTAAATTGTTGCTCTTTTCTGTTTTGTTTTACTCTAATAATCTCTGTGGAATTTATTGAAAATGAGTGATGGACGAAAAAGGCTGAGTGGCGCGGAATACAAGAAACGAGCAAAATTGAAAACCGAAGAGCAAGAAAAGGTTTTAAAAAAGACTTTGAAAATCGATGAATACTTTAAAAATGTGCAGTTTTTGAAAACTGAAACTTTGGACTCTTTCCCTTCTACTACAGATGTAAATGCACAAGAAAGTGAAGAGTTGAAAGGAACTCACAGGACTGAACTCAATGAAACAGACATTATTGAAATCGCAGACGAAAGAAATCAACAAGATAAAAATATTGTGATTACTGATTCAACGAATGACGACAGCTGTGATCAAATGATGAATGCATCAAGCATTGAAGTTACAGCACTCAGCAAAGATCCAGCTTTATGGTTATTGAATGACAAAACAAGAGAACTCATTTCATGGATTTCATCAAAATAAAACCTGCGATTTTGAAAGTAGTAAGAGAACTTATGCAGATTGCAATCGTTGTTTATCAAAATGTCACTTTGAGCGAAAAATGACAAATGGTGAAATAACACAAAGAAGTTGGTTAACATATTCCGAAAGTAAAGGCTCTGTCGTTTGTGGACCATGCTTAGCATTTGGGAAAAATTCAAGCTCTCAATTTGTAAGTAGAGAAGGATTTAATGACTGGAAAAATGCCGAAACTAGAGTAACTGCCCATGAAAATACTCCTGCTCACAAAACATCAGTCATTGATTTGAAAGCCAGATCCATTGCTCTCAATAGAATTGATTCCAAACTTTCGGCGCAACTTGACGAAGAAGTTACTTATTGGAGGAGTGTTATAACTCGTGTAGTGGCCTCCATTAAGGCTTTAATATCAAGAAGCCTAGCCCTCAGAGGAGATATTAATATAATAGGATCAGATAATAATGGAAACTATTTAATGGTTTTGGAGCTTATTGCTGAGTTTGATCCCTTTTTGGCTAAGCACCTATCAAAATATGGAAATCCAGGTTCTGGCCCACAAGCTATTTATCACCTGTCTTATGAGATGAAATAATACACCTGATGGCCGAAAGAGTTAAGTTTATGGTTTGTCAAAAGTTGAAACAGTCTAAATATTTTAGTATCATAGTTGATTCTACTCCTGATGTATCCCACACAGACCAACTGACCCTTGTTGTCAGATATGTTTTGATTGATGGTTCTCCTTGTGAGAGATTTTTGACGTTTATCCCGTTTATAGGTCATAAAGCTGAACAGATATTTAATGCTGTTACGGAGGCATTGAATATGTTACAGATAGATTTTAGTAACTGTCGTGGGCAGTCCTACGATAATGCCTCGAACATGTCGGGCATTTATAATGGTTTTCAGTCAAAGATCAAGGAAGTAGCGTCGTTAGCAATGTTTATACCGTGAGCTGCACATTCATTAAATTTAGTGGGAACTTCTGCAGCTGAATCTTGTGCGGAAGCATGTCATTTTTTCATGTTGCTGCAAGAGTTATTCGTGTTCTTCACAAAATCAACAAAAAGATGGGGACGTTTGATTCTTGAAATTGAAAAAGGGAAACCCTTAAAGAAGCTATCTACGACTCGATGGTCAGCTAGAGATGATGCTTACCAAAGTTTAAGAGAGTCGTATGAGGAAGTTCTGGCGGTATTGATTTCGATAGAAAATGATGAAACAGAAAAAGCAACCACAAGATGTGAAGCCAAAGGAATTCGCAAAAAGCTGGAAAAATTACAGACAGCTTTCATGGTTTGCTTTTGGAGCACAGTGTTGCACCGTCTAAACAATGTTTCGAAAGCCCTACAATCTGAGTCAATAGATGTATTGACGGTGACGCGATTGTACGCGTCCTTTAAGGAATATTTTGCTTCTCAAAGACATTGTTTTGCTGATTTTGAACTGCTTGCTTTAGAAATTTTAAAAAATACGAATTATGATAACGTCAAAAGGTCTCCAAAATTAAACACAAAAAATGAGATAACGTTTGTGAGGAGAATATAGAAGAAAAGCCAGGGAATATTTTAGAATTAATACATTCTTAGTCATCATTGATCAGTTCGTTTCTGAATTTCAAAGAACGTATAAAGCATATACTGAATACGAAGAAGTTTTAAATTTTCTTCACGAAATCACAAAATCTAAAGGAATAGAAGAAAATGTACTGAAGACAAAAGCTAAAAATCTCATTCAGAAATATCCAAATGATTTAGGCAATGACTTTGTTGACGAGTGCTGTCACTTTCAGGCATACTGTCTTGCAACAGCTCAAGATTTTGAAAACAAATCATTAACAGGAGTTTTAAAGTACCTAAGAAGTCAGCTCCAAGAAGTATACGCTCCAAGAAGTATATCCAAATGTTGACATCGCTTTGCGGATTTGCCTTAGTATTCCCGCCACTAACTGCTCCGGCGAAAGAAGTTTCTCGTGTTTAAAACGAGTAAAAAATTATTTAAGAAATACAATGAGCAATGACAAACTGATCGCTCTGACAGTTTTGTGCATAGAATCTCAAATTGCATCAAAAATTGACTACAGTACCATCATACAGGATTTTGCTCGAAAGAAGGCTCGGAGGAAAGCTTTTTCGAATTAAGTAAGTGTAAAGTCATTAAACAATAAAATAACCATTATTAAAATACTGAAAAACTGCGAAGAACTTTAAATTATTTTTCTTTGCAAATACTTAACGATGAAAGTGAAAAATATTACATTTGCTAAATCACTGCAGACTGACTTTTTCGCGCAAGCCATCATCATCATGTAGATCACAGTTCAATTACTTTTACTTTGCCCACTTTAAAATATTTGTTTGAATTTCAATATGTATTGTTTTTCTTTTTTTTTTCATTATAAGTTTCGTTTCAAAACGCAAGAATTGGATTGTTTCAATTTATGTATTACATTTGAATGTTAATTAAAAAAGCATCAACAAGATAACGCATTGACAACCTGCATTCTGGCTTAGCGTTAATCTTTAAAGATGTTTTGCTTACATTGAATATTTTTTTTATTATAAAAAACGTTTTTATGTCCTAATACTTTTGTAAACGAAAAAATGAACTGAACTCTGTCTTTGCTAATTTTACCTTGTAACCTGTATCTTTGCCTCATGAAAATGTTTAAAATAGGTGGCTCTCAATACTAATACCGAAAAGCAGAAAATAATTGTTGAAAACAAAAAATATTTTAATTCACCAAGTTTTTGAAAGGAACAAAAAATAATAACATAATTTCTCCAGACTTCTTACAGATTTAAAGCTTCCGTAGAGATTCCAATCATTTTATAGATTGCCTGCAAAATTAGTAATAATAATACTAATATATATATATATATATATATATATATATATATATATATATATATATATATATATAATTATATATATATATATATATATATATATATATATATATACACTGAAGTGACAAAAGTCATGGGATACCTCTTAATATCGTGTCGGCCCTCCTTTTGCCCGGCGAAGTGCAACAACTCGACGTGGCATGGACTCAACAAGTCGTTGGAAGTCTTCTGCAGGAATATTGAGCCATGCTGTCTCGATAGACGTCCATAATTGTGAAAGCGTTGATGGGGCAGGATTTTGGGCACGAACAGACCTCTCGATGGTGTCCCATAAATGCTCAATGGGATTCATGTCGGGCGATCTAGGTGGCCAAATCATTCGTTGGAATTGTCCAGAATTTTCTTCAAACCAATTGCGAACAGTTGTGGCCCGGTGACATGGCGCATTGTCATCCATAAAAATCCCATCGTTGTTTGGGTACATGAAGTCCATGAATGGCTGCAAGTGATCTCCAAGTAGCTGCACATAAGCATTTCCAGTCAATGTTCGGTCCAGTCGCACTAGAGGACCAAGTCCATGCCATGAAAAAACAGCCCACACCATTACGGAGCCACCACCAGCTTGAACAGTGCCTTGCTGACAGTTTGGGTCCATGGCTTCGTGGGGTCTGCGCCACACTCGAACCCTACCATCGGCTCTTACCAGCTGAAATCGTGACTCATCGGACCAGGCCACGGTTTTCCATTCATCTAGGGACCAACCGATATGCTCACGTGCCCACGAGAGTCGCTGCAAGCGATGTCGTTCTGTCAGTAAAGGCACTCGAGTCGGTCTTCTGCTGGAATAGCCCAAGAAATCCAAATTTCTCCGCACAGTTCTAGCAGACACGTCCATTGTACGTCCCACATTGATTTCTACGGTGATTTGACGCAGTGTTGCTTGTCTGTTAGAATTTACGACTCTTTGCAGACGTCGCCGGTCTCGATCTTTAAGTGCAGGCGGTCGACCACTGCGCTGTCCATGGTGGGATGTTATGCCTGAAATTTCATACTCTCGGCACACTCTTGACACAGTGGATCTGGGAATGTTGAATTCTCTAACGATTTCCGAAATGGCATGACCCATGCGTCTAGCTCCAACTAACATTCCGCGTTCAAAGTCTGTTAATTCACGTCGTGCGGTAATCATCACGTTAAAACCTCTTCACATGAATAACTTGAACAGAAATGAAAGCTTTGTAAAAGCACTGCGCATTTATACCTGTTCTATGCGATGCTACTGCCATCTGAAAATTTGCATATTGCTATCCCATGACTTTTGTCACTTCAGTGTATATATATATATATATATATGTATGTATGAGGAGGAGGGCGGCATATTTAAGTCTGCCTATGGGCGGCAAAGAGCTAAATTCGGCACTGTTTAAGCGGGTATAAATCGTTTCCACGACTTATACCCGCTAAACGACTTATAATTTATACCCACTAAACGACTTGTACCCGTCCAATTTTTCAACATTCCCGTTCATGGAACCGTTGGTAGAAAATGTTATAAAATAGGATTTTTCGCAATCTTTCCAATGAGACCATAGACGATGTGATAGTTATTTTTATAGATAGAGTCATTTTTGGGCCAAAAATTTAGCTTTCGCATAAAAAAAATCTATTCATCGAATTTTTTAATACCTGGTCTAACAACCTGCTCTTAGCTTACCAGCACATGCTGTAAAAATTGGAACGAAATCGGGTGGATGGTTTCTGAGTTTATCCAGGACAAACATATTTTAGAGGTTGTGTTTTATCTTATATCTTTAAACGAGTAATTCTTGTATATATTTCGGATCTTGAAAACGGCTCTAATGATTTTGATAAAATTTTATATTTAGATAAAGTTTTGGTTTTTGAGTTCATCTACATCGGCGTTTTTTCTGTGAAAACGCGAGTTTCCACAAAAAAAAAAAAAAAAAAAAAAAAAAAAAAAAAAAAAAAAAAAAAAAAAAAGCATTCTTTCACTATTTTCTTTATGATTACTATCAATGTTACTGTTTCATAGCAACCACGTTTGATTATAACAATGGGTTTAATATTTAATCACATCAGCGTAAATTTAAACTTTTATGGTATTTGGCAAACGAGTTTTGGCAACACGTTAGAATTGTTATTGTTTTTGAAATGTTAAAGGCCTACTGGAGAAAAGAGACTCTGCATCCATTCTCACCAACCCCTCCCGCGCTTTCGGCGCCAAATGAAATGAAATGAAATGAAAAAAATGTTAAAGACATCAATCAAAATAAAGTTATTGTGATGTAATTTTACGGTGCGCATCGTTTAAATAAGGATGTGATGATGATGTCTTGTCCAAATAAGGTTGTGTTTCTAAAATAAATTACAGCTGTTTTAAATGCGTAATTGCTACCAAGGGCTTAAAAATCCTTTTCAAGTTTATCTAAATAAGTACTTCGAACTTTAGAAAGAAAAAAATAACCCCGAGTTTACAAACCTCTTTTTTTTTAACCGAGCTGGGCTCGATCCCCAGGTACTATCTATAAAGATTGTATGTAGAATCCTACTCTGGAGCAATCCACGAGAACGTTATTCTATAAAAGAAATTCTTTCACAATTACTTAGCAGCATTAAAAGAGCGCAAGTCCCATCCTTTGCATGCATTCGACAATCGTTTTCACCCTTTCCTGAACAGTTAGGAAAATGGATTTACGTTAGTCTTGTTCTGGGGTACAGAAATGTCGGAGGTGTTGGCCTGCCTTCTGAAAAGGCTCTGTATTTTCCAATCCGTCATCGTGGACATTCAGGCACTGCTTAAAATATTCACGCTGTTGGCCACGCATCAGAAGAATGACTGAAGACCCGCTCTCACTCTAATTTGACACATGTTACAACATTCTTCCACCTGTGTTCAGGAGGTGTGACTAGAATTCTCATTTTGCTCCTGAACCCGGAAGGTACATCGATCTTTTTTTTTGTGTGTGTTTTGAGAAATATATCATTGCCCTCCATACCTGTGGAGTAATATCGATTAGTCTGGGATAAGTCTTCATCGAACTTAGCAAGCTCTTTGTCACACGATTTTTAGTACCATAAGTCTTGAGTACCATAAGACAAGCACAAACGCATGAAAATGTGTTTTAGAGAGAAAGGTTAACTTTATGGTAATAAATATAATAAAAATGTTTAATATATTTTAAACCAAGTTTAAGGTTTTTAAACTTCTCTAAAAGATTTTACGTATAAAAGACCAGCTGTTTAAGAAGTGCTCGTTTTTTGAATTCTTCATTCATTTAAAACATGAATGGGCCATTTTAGCGTCACATGCACCACAACAACAACACTCTAAAAAAAAATGTAACCTTACTTTATAAATATGGTGGCAGCAATGTTGAATCCAATGCAGTGGAGTAATTTAACCGATATATCTGGTGTAACGGCAACATATTACTTGTGGTTGCACAATGGTAATACTACTAAAGCGTAACGTTTTACCAATTTCTGTACGAGGTTACTTTTAAATTCTCTATCAAACAACTTTACACAAATTCGTAAGTTATTTTAAGGACACAGAGTAGGAAAGAACCCCGAACGGCGAACTTACCTCGTACAGAGCAAAGCAAGAACGTTTGACCGCTCTGCCGATTAATCCACATCTTGGTATAATGTTCATCAGAAATGAAGAGCTCTGTACGGATGTTTGTCTTAACGCATGTGCTTTGAATAATACGCCAGTCATTTTAACGCTTGGTGCCCTGAAAAAAATGAACTGTTGTTTTTACAGTATAATACGGGCAGCCGAGGTTCTAATTTAAAACTGTAAAATGCACAATAATAAACTGTAAAACTAGCAATTTTACAGTTTCTTACTGTAAAGTTAGAGATTTTACAGTTTATTGCCGTTTAATTTATTTGTACAGGGTTGTCCAAATTAAACTTCCCCAACTCGGAGGCCTGTGCAGGACGTTGTATGGGAGCTAATATTTAGAAAAGTGCCAATTTGAGTCCCAAGTGAATTTTCACTAGTATTTCAATAACTAGTTAAAAAAATAATTTTCTCCAGAAAGAAGATAAGTTTTACTTTCATTTCATCTAATAACATCAGAAAAAAAATTCTTTTTTTCTTCAGAAAATATTGTTTTTATATATCAAAAATCAGATCGGTAACGTGTCCCAAGTAACAAAGCTTAGCATTCAAACAGGTCATGCGCACTTTCTAACTTCCCAAAAAAAAAAAAAAAAAAAAAAAACGCACTTGCCCAAGAAACGATTCTATTTTTACCCCTTTGTTAATATTTTACTTCATTTTTGTTTTAATCGATTCCTGATTTTCTAGCCGATGCGAAATAAGCGTGTCCCAAGTTCCGCCGTCAGAGTGGTAACAATAACTTCCGATCTATGTTTAGGCTCCCAAAATCATTTCCTGCACCTATACCACGTGATGCTGAGTACCTGGTGGGGTGTTTTATCGAATCGTAATTAAAAATTTGCATTTCTGCATCTAAAATTGTACGTAAGATTTTTTAAAGTGATTTTTTAAAATGTGTGTCATTTGAGTCATTAGATCGGTAACACGCTCTAAAATGCGCAGTTTTTATTATTTTAAAAATTATTTTATGTATAAGTATAGTTCTTTATTACAAGGGAAAAAATCACGTGTTTTATTTTAGTTTAGTGCGATCGACTCGGAAATAAAAAAAAAAACTTTGTCAGTTTGTCAGATCGGTAACAGTCAGAGCGGTAACATTGAAAAACAGCGAATATGTTACAGAACTAACTCACACGTTTCAGAATTATAAAAAGCAAAAACCATAGGTTTTAGCCATATATATTGAATATTTTTGTTCTTAAAAAATGAAAAGCAATGAGTTTTAGTACAATTGCTTCCTTTGTGGTTTGTATGACCTAACAATAAAAGTTAGTAAAATAAGAAAAATTGACACTGCAGAAATTAAGTTAATTAATTATTATTATTTTACTTATTTATTTATTTTTATTTATTTATTTATTTATTTTTTTGGTGCTTCAATTTCTCATAACTTCGCTAAATAACTAGATAATAGCTAGCATGCTAAATTTGAATTTCTGATCAAGAAATTAAATTTCCAGCAACTAATTAAAGAAAAGCAAGCAGCAGAGTTGTGTGTTGAAAAAGTTAAAGTCGTGTGTTGTTTCAAAACAAAACAAAACAAATGTTTTATTAGCTTGGATTTGGTGATCTCATAATTTATTTCATCTAAAAACCTTATCGCTCATTTTTATTTCCAAGAAATGCTTTTTTATAATGAAATTTGATTTTTTTGCCTAATATATATATTTTAATATAATTATCTTAATTCTATGTTAAAAATGCAAGGAAATGATATTATATTTAGAGATATTAACGAAGACTGAAAGCATAAACTCAAATATGTAGCTTATATTAATATCATATCTGTAACGGCTTAAAAGTGAGTAATCTAAGGAGGGGGTAAATAACTTCCTTGACCTCCCCCCTTTTATTTTCTTGCATTTAGACCCAATTTAGACTTAAAATCCAATATTAGTTTTTTTCTGCAAAAAAATTTTTTTTCAGAAAACTCCAATTTCAAATTGGCACTTTTCTAAATATTGGCTCATGGGTCATAATGTGATGAAATTTTGAAAACAGACAATTCAGACCACGCGCTCGAGATTTATTAAAGAAAAAAAAATAGTACAAAAAGTTGCCGATATGTGGCGCTGCAGATTAGCGAGACATTCTACAGATATTGTATATGTGTGCCGTGGTTCTCCACAACTCTTTTCATTCGTAAAGCAGTGTGTTCTACAGCTGAGCGTAGTAAGTCCACACTAATTCCACGAATATGACCATTAATTGCGTCTTTAAGATGTGCCAAGGTTGTGTTGTGTTCTCGATCGACCCGATCCTTTAAGAATCCCCATAACCAAAAGTCAAATGGGGTGAGATCAGGCGAGCAAGAAGACCAAGCTATTGGGAAACAGCGGCTGATTGCACGTGCATAGGTGAAAGTTGCCCGTAACATCTGTTGAACGCCGCGAAGAATATGGGGAAGTGCACCATCCTGTATAAATATCGTGTCCTGGAGGCGGCCACGTTGTTGAAGTTCAGGAATTACAAACGTTGTCAACATGTCTTGATACCGTCATCCGTGTAACACAGCAAGTTTCGTTCCCTCTTGAGGAGGTCACCTCTTCAAAAAAAAAAAAAAAACACCCCACATCCTTGGCACATCTTAAAGACGCAATCAATGGTCATGTTCGTGGAATTTGTGTGGACTTACTGCGTTCAGCTGTAGAACACACTGCTTTACGAATGGAAAGAGTTGTGGAGAACCACGGCACATATATAGAATATCTGTAGAATGTCTCGCTAATCTGCAGCGCCACATATCGGCAACTTTTTGTACTAATTTTTTTCTTTAATAAATCTCGAGCGCGTGGTCTGAATTATCTGTTTTCAAAATTTCATCACATTATGACCCATACAACGTCCTGCACAAGCCTCCGAGTTGGGGAAGTTTAATTTGGACAACCCTGTATTATACTATAAAAACAACAGTATAATACTGGCAGCAGAGGTTCCAGTTTAAAACTGTAAAATGCACTTTAATAAACTGTAAAAGTAGCAACTTTACAGTTCCTTATTGTAAAAGTAGCAATTTTACAGTTTAGTACTGTAAAATGAATAATTTTTATAGTTTATTACTATAAAATTAGCTATACTATACTGTAAAAACAACATTCATTTTTTACTGTGTGGAACTTTACACCGGTTGCGTGAGACTTTTCTCCAACAACTGGAATTTTTCTAAAATCGGAACAGCTTACTCCAGAAGTTGGTTAATGTTACACATATTAACAATGGTAGCATTACATTTCTTTTTACAGTAATACATAAAATTTTGCTTTTGTAACGGTAATATTAAATCATTTCTTGAAAACTTTAATGGGGTACAAACGCAATCATTAATGAAAAACGTTAGTTTTCGAGTTTAAACGAATCAATAAATGTTTCCTTATTTGTGGTATTTCAAAGGTTTGAAGAACACTATTCTTCTGAAATGTGACGCACTCCCAGGTTTGCTGTCAGCATAACCTATTTCTGGTGTTTATATCAATTCTATTCACCTGAAGTATTTGAGAACATCCATTCAGAAGAAATGACCAAGAAAATTTCTTGTTTGCTTTCTGAAAAAAAGTTCCGAAAGTAATAACACATCTATTTCCATTTTGAGTAAAATGTATTTTTATGGATCATGCTTTTCAGGAACGAATTCAGCTCCATGCTGCCGATGTTGACCTAAAAACAGTTGTCCCCTCCCTTCCCGTTAATTTAAGGGGATTTGCCACTTAAGCGTATGCACAAATGCAGACTTTTTATTTTGGTTTACTTATTTATATTTATTTTTTGTGATGGCAGGAGTAATTACTTTAAGTTTATATAAGATGGTGGTTGAGTTGAAATAAATTGAAAAAATGTATCCAATTTTCCTGAATTGGATGAAAGTAAACTGCACTGAAGGAAAATAAAACAATCTCGTCAAAGATATTATTATTTTGGTTTCAAAAGTAGTACGAAAAGTTCATAAAAAGTAAAATTCACCGTCCCCCAAAATTTGAATTTCTAGGCAGCTGCCTATTTTCCTTATTTAAAAATTCGGTTCTGTGGCTATCAATAGAAAGCGATTTCTTAGTGGATTTTAAGATATAAAATTTTATGCACAGGTATTATTTAGTGTCCATTTTTGTGATTTGCTTACCATTATCATTCTAACCAGCTCATACCGATATTCTGGAAGAACAATTACTTATTTGTATTTTTTTCGAGTAATAAAGGTTTAATGCCTTATGACATCACAAAGCTTTAAAGCATACGGTGGAACAACGATGTAATTGTATTTCGATTTTTGGCATCTAGAGCGGTTTTTGAAGGAACAGTGGCGAAATTGATTAAGGGCTGAAAGTTTTTGTTTAACATTAACAGCGCTTAGTTTCAATTATGTTAATACAACAGTAAAGAATATATGCTGTGCATAACCTCAGACATTATTTTCAACCACTTCATTTATTTTCCGAGTTAGTATTTCGAATAATAGTTTTTTTTCTTCCCTTTGGTAACCTGTAAAAATTCAGTTTTAGCAGTTGTGTCGTCATTCTTTGAGAACAGCGATATCTTTTGAGTAAAATCTGTCGTATCCGTGAGAAAATTGTGCGATCTGTGGTATTTTTTGTTACACAATTTAATTACTCATTAAATGATGTCATTATCTTGTACTGACCAAAAGAGGCACATAAAGGGTTATTCCCCAAAGTAACCAGGCTCAAAAATCATTACCAAAATTTCTTTATAAAAAAGAACCAGCTTTATTCAGGAATAGGTGGTGTGGCCAATGGAAAGTGGTACATCTAGGCTTAAACAACAAGATCAATTTTACTTTTAGTCAATTTCTCGTTTTACATCATAATCACACTATACAAATTCATTAATACAGATGGAAGGAATTTATGATAAGAACGTCTTTCTAGATCTTGAACCATAAAAATACATATAAAACCCGCACTTTCATTTTTCACCATTTACTAAAACCATTAAGTAAACCATTCAAGTAAAATACACAGATAAAACCTCTTAAAAACATTGGCAAAATACAAATTAAAAAGGAACTTGTATAATTTAAAAGTCACCTAGACTTTTCTTACGATACTGCATTTCCCGGCCAACAGTCCGCTTGGAGAAAATCTCTCGGGGATAGAATTAAATTGCCTAAAGGCTGATATGATATTCGAAGTCACCAATCCACGTAGACAACACACTATTTTGCTCATCAAGATCCGACGTCACTGGCAAGCGCAGATGGAACCAACGACTCTGCTCGTGCCCGAGATCATTCCTAAGGATTATTCGGTGAACAGCTGTACTTTCAGAGTCGCTCGCAGATACCTGTGCTGCAGTTTATCTGGAAATTTTCATCTCAGATTTATTTGGGACTTCGCTGCTCGGCTTGGGTGCAACTGCCGCCCGGCCCAATCTCGAATGTTTCTTTTACACCTCCAGCTCTTGACGCTGTTGCCCGGTACTTCTGCGCAGTATGAAAGTTTTTATCCAAGGCTGTTGCCAAATTCTCCAGTGCAGTACAAATGCCCCCCCCCGTCAAAAAAAGAAAATTACCAAAGGTAATTTTTACTGGACTACTCGTCCATCTATTCGGGGTCTTAAATTGTATGGATGTAAAACCCTGGGGGCCAAATGACCAAACAAGCCAGGCATCATTTGAATTTCAGGAATTGAACTTCCCGTTTCATTTTTCGGAGACTCCACATTTACCCGTACTGCCTGATCAGCTTTATCATCCTCAGCATTTGGGCTGCCCAAGGGCACTCTAGGTGTCATTAACGCAATATTTTCTATGTGAACCATTCTGACATAGCTTGGTTTTCTTATATGTGTAATTTTAACAACCACAGGGGAGATTATCTCTGAAATTACAAAGGGACCCTCGTTATGTTTATTTAGTTTTCTTGAGCGCCCCGGTTTTACGGCCGGATTATACCAATACACCTTATCCCCTACTTTATATTGCGTAATTTTATTTTGCCCCTCGCGCCTTTTTTCATTTTTTTCTGCTGCATTTTCCAAATTCTGCCTCACCATTTTGAATGAATCATGTAATTTTCGCAGAAGTTCGTTAGCAAAATGTACGTTATCTGCGTACGAAAAAGGGGTCATTTTCTTCAGAAACTCATGGGGAAGATTTAAATTTCG